>LTAE01001126.1:12582-22603 GCA_001647135.1 Pontederia paniculata | reverse complement strand
CCCTACACCTGCAAGTCCTTCCACTGCCTCGTCCAGCGCAAGCACTCCCCCACCTTCGACGACTGCAAGGACTGCTTCGACCTGGAGGGCCGCGAGAGCCGCCGCTGGGTTTCCCCCTCCACCAACCCCCTGGACTTCACCATCGACGAGGTGCTGTCGGCGGCCAACCCGCCGGGTTCGGTGCGCATCGGCCTGGACATCGGCGGCGGGTCCGGGACGTTCGCGGTGCGGATGAGGGAGCGGAACGTGACGATGGTGGCGACGTCGATGAACCTGAACGGGCCGTTCAACGCGTTCATGGCGGCCCGCGGGGTGGTGCCGCTGTACGTGAGCGTGTCGCAGCGGCTGCCCTTCTTCGACAACACGCTGGACATGGTGCACTCGATGCACGTCCTGAGCAACTGGATCCCGACGACGCTGCTGCACTACATCGTGTTCGACGTGTACCGGGTGCTGCGGCCGGGGGGCCTCTTCTGGCTGGACCACTTCTTCTTCGTGGAGGCGCAGATGGGGGAGTACGTGCCGGTGATCGAGAGCGCCGGATTCCGCAAGCTCCGGTGGGAGGTCGGCAGGAAGCTCGACAGGGGGCCGGAGCTCCGGGAGATGTACATCTCCGCGCTGCTCGAGAAGCCGCTCAAGAACTCGTGGTAAATAAACAAAGTGCAACATGTCTCACCCTCAAGGTTAAAAAAAAACACATGAATCGAAGTTTTAAAATATGTAATCAATGTGTTCTTTAGCGCGCTACGAGAGTTGAACGTTAAATATTGAGATGACAATCGAAAAAAATGTAATCTAAAATTTTATTATTTTTAAATTTTCTTTTTAGATATTTAGATGGGTCGATTATTTTATTCGAGAACTTCTCTTAGAAAAATTATGTGAAATTTGGTATCAACTAAGTCTTGGTTACTTTCGAGTTTATTATTTGATAACTTCATTTTAGGTACCATATATATTTATTTCTTCCAAGTGTACATTTAAAAAAAAAAAGATAAAAGTGCATAAAATGTTGACTATTATGTTCCAAATTATACTTAATAATAAATCAGATTTGCATTATTTTTTATTATAATGGGAGTAATTTTCTACAAGCTTTTCTTTTATCTGTGAACTTTATTTCCTATTTAACTTACCTGTAAAGAAAGACGTTTCTTTTAATTATTGATCAATGTTTATTAGCTTACATGAGTTTGGGACGTTGGTTTGACTCCACCCTGTAGGCAGAGGCGACGGCCAATAAAATGTTTGGAGGCCTAACTTTTTTCCTTTTGGATCTTGGTAATGTTCACAATTCAATATCAAATTAAATAAAAATTTTATGAATATTTTCCTAATGTTACAATTATCGAGGTATACATTTTTGGATTGCATTGGAAGATTTTTTTTTTTTTTTTGCGTGCATAAAAAATCAAACTCGATATACAATGAGGAGTCGTTCAGTGTGTGTTGTATGAGTGTTGAAAGACAATTTTCTTTCCCTACCCAGAGAAAAAAAAACACATTTTTTTTGCCTTTTTTCATGTTACAAGGATTTTGTACTTCATCCTTTGTGACGCATCTAGGTGTGTGCACACCGTTTTTGTTTAGCTTATCAAGAAGATGCCTTGATTACTGAAAAAAGAAGACCCAAGAAACGATGAAGGATCCAATTTGAATGTAAAGATAAACTTTTTTTTATTGGGCAGTAAAAGATATACCTTTTAATAACATTTAATCCTTTTAATAAATACATATTTTGTAAGGACGATACCAATAAGATAACGATGGCTAATTATTTGACTGATTATTGATGACTAAATATTAAAAAAGTTAATTGACAGTTCTTTTTTGGAACAAACTCTTGATACTTTGTCATTATCATATGCATTTTAAGATCATTCTTTTGCAATCACAAAAGAAGAAATTATTTTAAAACTCTTACAAACTTCAATGTTATCTTATTAGAAGAGAAATTTTAATAAACAAAATAACAAAGCAAAAGTTTTAACTAGCTGGGTAAGAGAAAAACAACATTGATAAAAGGCATGTGATGTGTTAGTAACTTTAATCACACTAAAATAATTAAGAGCTTTGATTGGGTCCATAAAAAAATATCAAAAGGAAATGAGAAATATTTAGAAATGAAGAAGAGAAAATTATAAATAACATTTTTAGGAGAAAACTAAAATATATTAAATATCAAATACCCAATCACTCCTATATGACATAGGATATACTCGTAAGATGATGATATACAGAATTTCTCATTCTACATAAAAGATATATTTACCAAACATTTAGAGTAGAATTTGACTCCATCAAAACACTACTGCTTTACACCAAAACATTCATAGTGAAACAGTCAAATGAGGTTACGTAGATAAATAACCTCGGGAAGCACATCGACTACAAACATAGATGCAATATAAGCAAAGGGAAAATAGCATGTGGATAAATAAAATATATAATTGAAATACAATTCAAATGTGTACCGCAAGGAGATGAGTTCGACAGAAGCAATCAGATCTTCATCTTGAGTTCAGGGTCACATTTCCAACGATGAGATGCCAAATGTGAAAGACCGCTGTTTTAAGAAATCTTTATACTGGTCACTTGAGTAAGTTTCACAGGCATTCAGAACTCATAAGCAAGGTTATTTGGAAAGGAGTTGGACAATGAAAACAAGCTCCTTGCAGATCCAGAATGAAAGGACCCTGCAAATCAGAAATGATTAACTTACAGAACACTGGAAGACTATTGTCAACAGTAAACTTTCTCATGCAGAAGGCGCAAATAAGAAAGCATTACACACTGATGTAGGCATTTATGAAACTTTATAAATCAAATGGCCATTACATAATACAATTGGGTGCTAACTGATTATCAAAGGAACAGTCCATATTATTATTTGTTTTAGAGGGAGGAACCTTCCATATTTTCTAGTCATTTGAATTCCCAAAGGAATAATTGCACATCTGCTAACTCAATTATTATTTAATACCATCTAGGCATGAAACAACTATCAAGATGCCAGCCTTCAAATTTTCAGCTCCAGTCAGTTGTATGGCTGTATTGAAGGCTTTCATTGTTTCTTAGGTGATTAATATTGAAGTATAAATAGACAGTTAGAGTTCTGTTTCTAGGAGCTATGATACTAACTTTTCTACTTCCCTTTTGTAGTAGGTATTTGAACCTTTCTTATAGTGATATTGGAAAAACTGACACACAATTTACGATATTGTGCGAACTACTATCTGTTGTGTTTTTAACAACACAGGAAGAGTCATATTAAATTAGGAAAAAGGAATAAGTTCGCAGAAAACAGGTAGGAAAGAAAAGATAGCTAAGACGCATATCAACTTCGACTAGAATCGTTGAACAAGCTGATCGACCGAAACAGTAGTTGCAGTCTCTCGCAGCAAACAAAACGCAGAAGAAATCTACATTGCTGGTTTTGAAAGTCACCTATAGGCTTGCTATAGATCCAATCCTATCTGGAGTAGAATTATGTAAAGAGCAATTAAGCTAGGACAAAAACTAAATAAATAAACTCCAACTACAACTAGGACTCCTATTACTACTTCGAACAAAAACTAATAGAACACCTATTATTACTTTACCTAGAAATTACTAGAACTCAAACTCCTATTTTAAATAGAAACTAATTGGACAACTATTCCTACAATGAGTAGGACCAAAATTAAAATAAAACTACAATTCTAATAATCCTAATTTAATATGACTCTTCCTACATCAGTTGTGGTGTTGTCTCCTATATAACGGCAACATTGGCCTTAGAAAGAGCGTGCAATGCTAGTTGACTGCTCAACCTCATATAGAAAGTCTTAAAAAGATGATGGGCCTTCTAAACCATAACAGTAACTGTGTAATTACTAGATGGTTCTAGTTTATAGGGTATCATATTACTAAGGAGAAGAGATCATCATAACTAAGGAAAGCCCAAAACTTTGCATATATGTGTTTGGTAATCTATAATAGTAAGATGTAACATGGACATAGGTAGAATGCTGCTAATATTTAACGAAGATCTAGGTATCTTTTAAAGCATTTTTCCCTCTTTAACAACCTTTACAATGTTCTACATATTTCGGTAATCTGATTAGCAAAGGAGTGCATTGATACAACTATGTCCTAGTAACAAAATAACCGGACACATGAGAATCTTATTAACAACACATCAAAAAATGGGAACAACCTATGGAGGATAGTTAAATGGATGTAAGAGCACACTCGGAATTGAAAGATATTAGTCCAATGCCTATTCATGATAAACCCAAGGCCCTGACATATTTAGATGGTTGGGTCAAAGCATGCTACAACAGTAAAAATATATATTAAGAATGATGGTTTTAACAATAATTTTGCTGACATGACAAGAGATATTTGTACCAGCAGAAGTAACTATGTGCGCCTTGTCATGGGCGTGCCCCTAACAGCTTTGATACTTTGGGAGTCTCTAAAGCAAACAAAATGAACCAATGTCTTGCCATTTGGATATACTGCAAAGACACTACTTCCAATCTTCTTATGACAAAGAGAACATGTGCTTTCACCATCAATCTTTACAACTGTTCTCCGGTGACTATAAAGATCCTCCTTTACCTATAAAACAAAGTACACAGTTACAGAAAGATAAAATGAAGAAATAGCCACTCATTTGTCAGCATTAACATCAACTATGAATTTGATATAACAGATTATCACGTTCATAGGTTCAAGATTTGCTAAAAGATAAAGTTGCACTGTACAAGTATATGCAGGAATTTGGAAACCAGTAGAGCCAGTCTAGTTAAAATGGTTATGCCAACTTCTGTTCCTTCTTTCAATTACTTTTCTATTATCAAGTGGGCCCCACAACTGAAGGGAACTTCTTCAAAAAAAATTTCTCAAATCAACCCCCAACTAACAATGAGGAAAGAGGACGATGCTCAAAGCCCTTCTAAGAAAAGTGGAGGCAGTAGCACTCGTCCCTTCCAAAAGTCGCCCTTCTGTCAACAACATCCAGCAGAAGAGGTTAACATGTGACTCCGATCTTTGGTGTGTGCTTTTCTTTCCTTCTTCCTGTTCCAGGATGTCTGTTCTATCCAGAATTAGAGAAGACTTCAGACACTGACAATTTTTTCTCTTTTCAGGTAATGAGCCAACCATAGAAGTATTTGACCAACCAGCAGTCAATTCAACATGTGCTACCAGCATATAAAATCTCAACTTAAAATGCAAGGATCCGGTTAATGCGACACCAGACAAAACACGGGGTTTTATATCATGACAGCCATGAAACAACAATAAAGATAGATCGAAAATTCTAATGCTGTTATGTATCAGGCATGCTAACCAGCATTAAACTTTGCTGTTAGACACAGTCCGATATAAGTTGTGTTTTTTCCCCTCTAATATTTGAGAGGTCTACCTCTCAAAAAAAAAAAAAAATTTGAGAGGTCTAAATGCACTGTTACTATGTCACCTAACGTGTTTGACAAAACATAATATAGTGTTATTTCAATCAGCCACTCCTCAAGGCAAATGTATGTTAAAACTTTGTTGAACGAATGCAATATTAACAAACTGCTAGTAGAGTGGAAGACTTTGTTTTCAGAAAGTACTGTGAATTCCAGAAGTTGTAATAAAATGAATAGAATCAATTGCACAAGACAACCTGCAAACTTTCACTTGATCGTAAGCTCTTGATTATTGAATAGTTTCTTCGACCCTCAGTAGATTTCCTCAGAAGAGGCTGCAAGAAAGGAAGAACATCCTGTTGACAAGAATTAGTGTTCAGGGTCACTTTAAGTTAATAAACTGCATCAGCAATAAAAAAAGAAATTTATAAAATACAATTTAATTGATATCCACTATGTTTCAACACATTGGGCTTCAGAAGGACAAAAAAGGAGAAACAAAAAAGTGAAAAGATCATTGTTTACAATTAAAGAATAATGTGACCTGCTTCCTATTTTAATTGTAGAATTGTTAACCATTAAGTAAAAAAAACTGATTAAATCCCTTTGTATAGTGGGAAAACCTTTAAACAAATCAGTGAAAAAAGCTTCCCTTTATCTTTTCAAACAAATAAAGAGGAATTGATAACCATCGTCCTTTAAAATGTCTACCACTACAAGCAGAAACAACCCTGAGAGACTGCAAATAATTTGGTCTTGCCTAGTGAAACTGTCAGTAGGTTCAATTATTTTGAATCACTTTGAGAAAGATGGCTCTGTACTTGAAGAGAGTAAAACAGATATATTTGTAAGAGAATTTCCAGTGGAAGAAAAACATAACTATTTTGATAAGGCTTTGCTTCCAATCATACTATATCTTGAAAACATTGTAGAACTAATGGTTAACATAAACCAATTTGATGGAGGATGAACTGCATACTTTTTTACAAGCACTGATCAACGGTTGATTGTTCAAATTTTGCTCATCTGACATCTCAACAAGAAAAGCATTTTGAAGAAATCTAATTAGAATACTGTGCTGTGTTCAGCTGCAAGGTTGATATCTATTAAAGGTGAAAAGGATGGTAATAATTTAAATATGTTACATGAGCTGTCTTCAATCAATAATCTCCAAAAAATGGTTTCATGCAAAATAAGATTTTACCTGAAGTTTTGTATGTTTCGGTAATAGCCTCAATGCCTGAGCGCCATTTATCCTATCCCATCTTTGGCTCAAGAGATCCAGTGCCTCATTCAACATTACTGGACCATCTTCAGTAAACTCATCTGTGTCACCATCACTTCGACCGCTATCAGTGCTACTCAGGTTAATGCGAGCATTCTCTGCACCTTCAATTTCAGCAACTTTTTTAACTTGGCGTCCTTTAACTCTAGCAGAACCAATTTTCTGAATACCAGGGCTCTGTGAAGGCACAGAATTTAGTGTTCTTTGTTCAAGTTCAACCATTGCCCGCCGTGGGTTAACATAAATTTGAAGGAGAATCAGATAAATGTTGGCATACGACTTTGAAGGTTGATGCACTCCTGTTTCATAAACACGATCACAATAGGCAACTGCTAGCTCTGGCAAATGAAGCTGCATTGTAAAAGTCGTCATTAATTTTTTGGTTAGAATTCACCATATGAAACGAATTTCTAGCAGAGATAGTAGTAAGGATTTAGAGTATTAAAATTTGAAGTAAACAAGTATGATTCATATATAAAGCTACTACTTTCAGCAATACATACATAAAACATGTTTATACATATAAGTTTGTTAGAGTTATCAGCACCAAACCTTATGGACATACAAAGACAAGGCAAGATGATGCTGATTCATTCTGCCAAGCAAAATTGCACGTTCTTCATAAAGAGCATCCAGAGGAATGCGTTTTAACAGGTCATCTGCACTGTAACCTGAAATATTTTCCAAAGCTGCCAATAACTTCTTACGGGTTGATGAGTAAGTTTTCTCATCCCATTTGTCTTGCTTAATAAGCTCCTTGTACCAATCAACTACTTCTGAAAGGTAAATTTGCACCTGGCATGCAAAGCATCATACATAAATATGAAATATTTGACAAAGAAGAGTATGATTTAAGGGGCTACCAGTTCATTTTGCATCTTTGGATTGATTCCATTTTCACTCATTGAAAGCATAAGTTCCAAGTATGTTGATTGCATGCTAGGTGCATGCTGCTTCAAATATGAGTTAACCAATTCCGCAGGAACATTTCCAGACAAAAACAGCTCAATAGTTTCTGTAGGACAGCTTTCAAGAACATGCATTGCAGCCTCTAAAACAAGCATTGGATCAGTCCTACAGAGAGGCTGCAAAAAAACGAAATCAGTAATCCATAATAGAGTTAAAGGGAAGTGTTCTTTATAAGGCTAGCACCCATAGAATATGATAAGAACTTAATAGAAAATAATTTACAAGTTGCAGGTTGAGAGTACAATTGATTCGAGGAATAATGTAAGATCAGAACCAAACATCATAAAGCAGTATCCAACATTAAGTTAGGACTAAAACTTGAAATAGCTTTCGTAAATTAGGGGCATCCTACTTTAATAACTGTTAAATAGGCCACATCTCACAAAAAGGGGTAAAAAGAAAGGTAATCAAAAGGATATTAGTTTGAAGAATCTGTAAAAATCTGAAGAATGTAAATATAAATTTATCAGTCCCACATAGATCAATAGTTCCGCTTCACATTTTAGTTTGAACAATGAATCAACAGGTCACAGCCAGAATTTTTTTGGGCCTTTAAAGGAACAGCCTAACGTTCATAAATCTGGAAGAAAATGGTAAGCTCAGAGCTGAGGCTAAAGGAACAATTAAGCACAGAACTGGAAACGATGATCATTGTGTCAATCAGAGTGTGCCTCTACTATTGGAACTTCAGACAATAACATTTGGAAACAGAGAAAAGACACTAGAGTACAGATTGAGCATGGTACATTGAAAAGTTTTGACAGGTATGCTTTTATTGGTAAACTTCTAGAAGATGTTAATTATGCAAATAATCATACCTTGAGATATTCGATGATCATATCTGGTTTGAACTTCTGATCGAGCTTCAAACTCATTCCAGTAGAATTGGATTCTTCAACCAATTGATTGAGGAGTTTGAGTGCTTCACGGTGCATTTCATTGCACTTATAAAGTTCCAACAACACTGTATAATTATTCATTTCTTTTAAGAACTCTTCACATATTTTTACGTCACAGAAGTTTGAACCTTTTAACAGTTCAAGTGACGCTGAAGTTTGTCCAGTAAGAAGCAGGGCCTGAAGAAGAGCAGTGTCCAGTATAGCTGCCATTTCTCTAGCAACTGAGCTAATATAACCCCGTTTCTGACAAAGCAATTAGACCATATTAACATCAAAGATATGAATACTTATAGTCGGGTGTATCTTCTTAATCAACACAGATACTAATACTTGCAAGGCAATACAACTTTCAAACTTCCTCAAGAAGAAATCAGCTTTCAAGCAACACAGTGGTAATGGTTTGTCTACAACATAAGTACACAATGTTTTCTCCTTGAAAATATGAAGCTCTTTTTTAGGGGTAAGAAAGTATGAAGTTTGGCTCAGTAGCTCACAGGACAAGGAACAGGTTTAGAGTAACCTACGGAAATCCATTGGCAAAACAGTCGCTAACCTGTTACATTCATAACCTCTGTTGCATAGGTATGGAAAGGTAACAGTACCCAGTGACAGGTATTAGGTACGTCAATTCTATAAATTTTAGTGTACAGACGCACTGACCTATGTTATAACATAGATTTTATATGCATGCATATTTACAAGCTTCGCCAAAACAAAGCATTGAAAATACTTTTAATAAAGAACAATATAATAATGTTTTAACAGAGCATGGAGCAATTACTAAAGATCGTGCATAGTTATATTTCAACTTTTGTAAATTTTCTTTCATATAAAAGAATTCAATATGCATTTAAGATGTATCCAAGTACCCAATAAGTATCAGATATGTACCAGTATGGATACGCAAAGGGATTCAAAGTAACCATGCTTCATAGGTCATAACAAGAGAAGTTTACAACCATGATGAATTAGGAGATGAAAAGCAAATTTCAAACAGTTGGAAAGGCTCAACTTATAAGCATCTTTTCTTTTTACAAAGAGTGATAGTTATCTTAAACAAGGTATTTATCCACTACAATACAACATGAGTTTCACTGAAGAAATATACGATGATTGTGTTTCTTGCATATGAACAATAAATTGCGAACAAGATTCCCTGGAGTAAGAAATATGTGGTGTATACATCATGCCAGAAAACACTATATCTTTCTTTCGGATAAATTACGCGAACGGTCATCGAACTTTCACGCATTCCCTTTTCAGTCACTAAACTTCACTTTGTAACAAAATGGTCATCCAACTTGAAAAATCTTTCAAGCGCGGTCACAATGACTGGCTACCGCCGGTTTCCAGGTGAATCCGCTTATGTGGCATCTACAAGAGCAATTTCTCTCTCCACCACGTCGATCCTCTCTCTGTCACTCTCTCTCTTTCCCTCTCTATCACTCTCACACTCCCTCCCTCCC
>LTAE01001126.1:0-12131 GCA_001647135.1 Pontederia paniculata | reverse complement strand
CTCTCTCTCTCTCTCTCTCTCTCTCTCTCTCTCTCTCTCTCTCTCTCTCTCTCTCTGTCTCTCTCTCTCTCTGTCTCTCTCTCTCTCTCCCCCTAAGTTGCTTTCTTTTGCCACTTATGAAAGAGAAAATAAGATTAAAATAATACTGATCGACGTGGAAGAGAGAACTTTCTTCCATGACCGCCACATAAGCGGATTCACCTGGAAACCGGCGGTAGCCAGTCATTGTGACCGCGCTTGAAAGATTTTTCAAGTTAGATGATCTTCCTGTTACAAAATGAAGTTTAGTGACCGCAACGGGAACGAGGGTAAAGTTGGATGATCGTTCGCGTAATTTACTCTCTCTCTCTTCCAAAGCAAATGTTTGTTTGTCATAACTTATGGCATGATCTATTAGAGTCCTCTAATATTAAATACCTAGTATTGCATTCCTATGAATACACATTAAATCTCTCATCATCACTCCACTTAACGACCCAACTGCCACTTCAAAAGGTTTACCAAATAATATTAGACAACACCTTGATGCCAGTGATTAGATGTAGTCTTTGAAGCCAACACATGCGAATAGGCAAGGATCGTGTAGCACGGATGAACTGGTGTATGTGTACACCTTGTTTCTAGCACAGAATCTTTGCACTTTTAACAGCAGGTGTACGCGTACACCTAGTGTGACGCTTCTGCACAACATATTCCTTTTAGCTTAGATATCAAATGATCTAGAATAGATTTCCAGGATATCTCTTATATAATATTCTCTGACATCTCTCTTCTTGCTTACTTAAAAACTTCATCCTCCTCATACAACATCAACTCTTGTACTTGATTGAAAAAAGCACATTTTCATGTGATTTCCAAATAGAGGAGAAAAAATCTCGCTTCACTGGCAAGTAAGAGCTTTTGCTGAAAACTCTTCCCAAGAAAAATCTTGCTTAGCCTAATATCATCCCCATACCCCACACCAGAAACATACAGCACACATAGATTAGTTATCAGTATGAGCTGGCATGTGATGTTGGTTGTCA
Source organism: Pontederia paniculata (assembly GCA_001647135.1). Taxonomy (NCBI): domain Eukaryota; kingdom Viridiplantae; phylum Streptophyta; class Magnoliopsida; order Commelinales; family Pontederiaceae; genus Pontederia; species Pontederia paniculata. Next base: position 11,106 of record LTAE01001126.1, on the reverse strand, counting down.
CATAAAGAACCAACCCTTTGTTCATTAAAAAAAATATACGATCGGCGAAGCTTGTTTATTGTTATTATCAGGCACGATATGGTTTTTAGGTTCATATGATTCGCAAGGCTTACATGTCCATTTCTCAGGGAAACGGGTCACAATCAACATCTTCTTAAAAATGAGAATATTTTGCCAAAAGAGACCACCTAACACATAGGAAATAGAACCCTTGGCAGTCTATGCAGCATCCAGTTCTCAGTGAAATATAATGTCAGATGCAACTTTAAAGAATATGGCTGTGTACCTTACTTGAATTCTTTGACCTGTAAGGCTCTGATGTCGTTACGCTGTCCAGCATAGCATCTGAGACAACCTCCTCTGTTACCTCAGCGGTAGCCCTTTCAATTATACCTTGTCTTTTCTTCTGCAGGTATTTTACAAGAGCTGCAAGTGCATTATGGTTCATCTTCTTTACGTCAATTGTTGATTTATCATCATATTCATGGAACTGATTTGGGAAGTCTAAATCATCTGAAGCATCTGGGAAGATATGAGATCCATCCATCAAGTCCGGGAACTTCCCATGTTCAGAAGCAGTTAGTAGCTTGGGAAGTACTATAGAAGGATACAATGACAACACATATGTAATATCCACTTGAGAGGCTGAAAACTGCTCCATCGCTTCCTCATAACTCCCGTTATCAAACAAATGGTGCCCATATCTAAGATCACATATAAATAGATAGAAGGCCAACAAGATACTAAAGTTAAACCAATGTGATAAAAAGATAAAACAACTGGAGTAAATATTCTGGTTACTTAGTACAAAATTATGAAATTTTATGCTGAATAAACACATTGCAACTTTTGCTTTCATAAATCAAGGGTAAATGTTCCTCTAAAAAAAAAATCAAAGGTAGATGTTTAGAAAAATCATGAAGTTTGACTATTGTACAAATTTTATTATGAAGGTATAAAATAAGAATATAAGAACTCCTTAAACAATGTTAATCAGTTGTAACTAATCTATCATTCATTCAAGTATCATGTAAGATCTATGTTAATATGACGAGATGAAAAGTATGATGCCTTTGTATGGTTGTAACAAAATGATATGGATGATGCCAATGAATTTTGGGCCCTCCTTCTCTTTTTTGGATTGCCTGAGGGCAACCGATGTTCAGGACTACTAGTACCTGACTAACCCGGCCATTATAGAGCGCTAAATGTTAACTCCTCTCTAGTGATGTCTTAGGGGACTTTTGAGCCTTCTAAGACCTTAATTATTCTCCACTTATTCCATTTTTTCTGTGTCATCCATTCTTCTTTTAGGATCAACCCTATATGTTAACCAATCCACACCACAAGGGAAGATTGGGAGAAGCATACAGATTAGAAGTTTGCTTTTCTACACGCAAATAGTCTCTCTATAACTCAAACCCACCTCTCAGTCAACAAATGAGCAGCTTATCTATTGAACCAAGGCCAACTCTCCTACAAATAGATAGCAATTGTAATGTATGTCATCACAACTTGAAATTTGTTTTACTTGTCCTCTCTAATGTGTAAAACAAGCTGATTGAAGAAAATGGTTACCTAACATGTATTGAGCTTTCCTTTGCAGCTCGAAGTGTTGAATCCTCTGGGGGAAGTAACTTACAAAGAGCCAAAGCCTCCTCAAAGTCTCCAGAAGCTGTAAGTTGCACAATCTGAAACCAAGCAAGCAGCAGTAAATATGATGAGTGGCGATTGAGGATGCAACTGCAATTAAATAAAGAGAAACTTCATGAAAGAATCTATTCACCTTCTGTCAACCATGAAAGCCTAGACATAAGATGTTTTACAAAAAAATTGATTAAGTTGCAATCATTGTATGGGGTGACAAAAAAAATCATCACCCATTAAGTGTAGAAACATCAAGTACGAAAGTTGGGATAAGAATGACAAAATTATAGTGCTGTTTTTTTACAATTAGGGGACCATTCAAATCAAACTGTTTTCACATACAATACAAATAGAGTCCTAATGAGGAAGCCACTTAATATGGCCTCTATTATGACAAATTGTTGTCTACATTGTAAACAGAAATGACAATCAATTGTCTCCCACTCCCATTGGCTCTAATTTGTGTTGTTAGAATATAATGTCGAGGGATCAATCAATAAATAGAACAATGATGAAAAAAATGAGAAAGAAAAATTGACACACAAATTTTTAACATGGTAAAACTCTCTTGGTCGATGTGATCAAGAGAAAAACATCCACGGGCAAATGAACCCGCTGCCAAAGAGTTCCACTATGAGCAAAAAGAAAGTACATCACAATAAAACCTAACCATTATTCATAAAGGTCCATACCGCATGAGGCTATGCCCCCCGCAACTCCACACATGAATCAGCGGCGGGCTACGGGGTTGGTCTGTTCTCATTTTTTTCATCTTCACAATTTTTAGTACAATGTAGAATAATTCAAGGCACATCAACATATGTGTATAGGAATAGCTCTCTTACTCATATCTTCATTTTATATTTCCATTTCCGTAAGAAGCTTTCTTTAATGGATCTAGGAGCTGTCTGAATATTCCTCTAATCTGTAAGTTATTAAGTACAAAGTAGACTCCTAACTTATGGCTGTTAAAAAATTTTCCAGACATATATCTTCTTTTTTGAGATATCCAGACATATATGCTCTTCTTTGAGATATCCAGACATCTAAGCTAATGCATAACCGCATGATACAGGAGAAAATACATCTAGCAAATAGTAAATATACTTAAATGGCAAAAACATTAAGAAAAAGTAATATTAAAAATAATTTACAAACCTGTGGAAAATCTATATAAATTTTTACCAATGTGGTTTTAAATATTGGATATTCAGCCTAATATTATGGATTCAAACATATATTACTAGTTGAAGTTAAATAAACTTTGATTAGTTAAAGTTCCCAAGAACTAGAAGAGTTACCTGATATAGTTGACCCAGCAAAGAGTTCATCCCATAATCTCTTTGATTCTTTGGATCAACCATAACTTAACCCCCATCAAATAGATATCACATTAGTGTTCCAATGAACAGTTTAAATCAGTTAATGAACCAGACTAGCTTGTGTATGATAATCTTCATGAACATGTACCAATTTGTTTCTGGAGTGGAACAGTAAACATCTCACATTTGCCATGCACCAATTATTAAATTGAAATATTAAGAAGACACCCTGAGACTGAATTAACAATCTTCTGGATACACATGAACTGACCACACATACATGACGAATTAGTGGAAGCATGATTTTTTCCTGAAAGGACAACTGTTTCTAAGTATCAAAGCACAATTACAAAAGCAATGGCAATAGCGCAAATGACTATTCAGTTCCAAGTTATATATGATATTGGAAAAAATTACATACTTTAGGTTTGCACAAGGCCTTTTTGTCCACTTGAAATCCATACAAGAGGAGTTTCAACACAAGAAGAATTCTTACCTTTAAAGCATTGGTTACTGACAGAAAGTCCATTACTTTATAACATTACAGGTCTGTACATTTGTTTCTTGGTATGAAATCCTTTTCTTTTTAAGAGGATGAAATACTAGATCATTAAATAAGTTTTGTGTTGTTGTTTGACTTATAGAAAAATGTTTTGTTGCTCTTACATCTCATCATCATAGACAATGAAATCGTCCTATGTTAAACAGAAAATAATAAGAAAAATACTGAAGATGATCATTTATATAGAATATATCTCTCAAGTTAAAGAACATTTTTGTCTGCTACATATAGCTTGCCATGTTAGTAAAAAGAACACTGACCAAGCCAATAATTTTGACACAAGAAGTCAACATTGATTTGATGGAATGAAAGGAACTATCACAGTCATGTAGACTATAAACAAATACCTGGGCACCAAGAGGGACAGGTATCAGACCATAAACAGCATTGTTTAATGCAACAATTAGAGAGCTGTTGCTTTGAACAAGGAGTGTAACATCACGTAGGCCAAATGTCTGAACCAATTGATAAGGAGCTCTCAGAGACCGTATCTACAAAGATTTCCAATATGATACATCAAATCCCGTTCTATATGACAACACATTGGCCAGGTTACTGAAAGCCTCAGTGACTTACCTCTACATACCTTGGCAGGCGAGCCACAGCATATGGCTTTTGGACAACAACAGATGCAGGAGCCTCAGACCAACAAATTCTTGCATCTTGTAGGAGCTTTCCATTTTGATCAATGAGAAGTCCAACATTATCCTAGAAATAGATAAAAGTTGTACAGTGATAAAACTATAATAGGGAATGTATTCTTCTGTCAGTGGAGGAAAAATAGTAGAACAAGCATATCCCTAATGCAAAATATAAATAGTAATTATGAAATAAATATTAAAATGGAAATGAACCAATGGAGACAAGAAATGCACCTTCCCCAGAAAAAGCTCGCCAGAAGGAAGAGGAATAACCAATGGTGGAGCAACCCTCCCAGAAGAGAATAAGTTGGTCACTGCACCAGTTGCACTATTCATTATCACATACTCCTTTCTAATACCCAAGCATATGTTTTCTCCACACCAAGCCATAGATTTCACAGCGTCCGAGACACCAAATTCTTTCACCTCCACAAATTCTCGGCCACCTAGATCACAGCGAAGGGCGAAGTTTAATAATGTATCATGAGAAGGACATAGCTTAAGAATGTTATTGATGAGACGAGCTCTTAGAACCCTTTCATTAGGAACAACTGTGTGCATCTTGACAACATCAATTCTACATTATATTTATAAGTTTACATACAGTACATTAATTCTTAAAAGAAATTGATTCCTAATCCAGGAGGTGGAACACATCATAATGCTTTTTTTTCTGTAGCAGCAAACTTGAGCACATTCATGTCTGATTTTCAAAATGGAACAGAAATTAAAGAAAACTAAGGTGCCAACAGAATCAAAATTCAATCAACAGTTTGAACTTATAAGAAAGTCTGTGAATAGCAATTTCACATGCCAATTTTTAGCTGGAATTGATTAAAACGGAAATGCCATTCAATTACTTCATAAACAGAAAACATTGAACATACCTGACGCCAATAATTACCACAACCAAAACAATTCAGAGGTAATCATAACGTAAAGAACACAAATTAATGTAAATCATGAAAAATTTTCATCAACTCTAGAGATGCATACTAGTTCCACAGCATGTTCTATCAGAAGTTGCCGAGGAGAAATTCACAGTTTTGGTTCTTTTCTCGATTCCAAGACTAAATATTGATTCAAAATTTCTATCTAGGACCAGTACCTTCGAGACGATATATAGCAACCCTCCGCTGCCGGCCTGCGCAGAGAAAGGCCCTCCGGTCGTCCCAGCAGAAGATGTGCGCCCCCTTGGTCTTCCCGACTGCCACCACGGTCTCCAAATTGGGGAGGCGATGGAGCGAGACCCATTCCGACAACGACAGCAGGAGGTCCCGCGATCTCAGGACCTCCATGGCCAGGGGCGCCCTCTTCCAGAACCCCGGCACCGCTCGCTCCGGCGCGTACGGCTCGCGCCGGATGTCCAAGTCTGCGGGAGGCGGACCTTCGTCTCCTGAGCCGACGGCAGGGAAGGACGCCGGGGCGTAGATCCGGAGGGAGCCATCGGAGCAGCCGAGAAGGAGCTTGGCGCCGTAGGCGGCGATCGCATCAATCCTCGAGGGGCAACCCTTGAGGAGCTCCACGGAGTCGTAGGCGCTATGCACCATCGTCTACTTGTACAAACGAATGCGTCGGCGGGTTCTGGTCACGATGGCGATGGCGACGGCGATTTAGGGGCCTCCGGCGAGGACGGGATGATTGCATTAAAACTGGTTTTTTTTTTCTTTTGGAAGTTGGGAATGCGGGGTACAAGAAGATTGGACGGACGGATCCTGTCGGATGGGATGAGATCGGACGGGTGTGAATTGTTCCAACGTACCGACCTTTTTAGACGGCGCTAAATTATTTTCTCTTTTGGTTGGGAAAAAGCTTGGCATGAACAACTGTAGTTGATCTTTTTCTGTTTGTCTCAAAAGATCGTTTTGCAAATAATTGGCCAAAACTATTTTTCCTATATTTTCTTTTATTTCTTAGCCCTTTTGTCTCTAAAATATTGTAGTATGCTCTTTCCTTTTGTGCTCTTGATAAGATGATATATCTTTGATTTTTAGAGAGTACAGAAGGAACAATATATATACATGTATGTTTGATTCCTTGATAAAACTCAAATAGTTGAAATTTAAGTTTATCTTATGAGATAAATTACCTCTTGCTTTGCTAGTTGTCTGAAAATTTGTATTATCTATATTTTTTCCTCAGCAATTCAATAAAATCCATTCATTGTTTTAATCCAAATATTTATATTGTACATATATAAGTAAAATAATCTTATGTCACACGTCACAATTATATTCTAAATTATTTTTAAAACAAAATTATATATAAGGAGTAGATAAATAGATGAAGATATAATAATTAATTTAAAAAGTCTTAAATTAAGTAAATTAACGCATAAAACTAATAATAAACATTATCTAAATAATTATTGTTTGAATTTTCAAATGGATATTTTTTGAAAAAATATTGTATTATTTTTCGTAATAATAATTTTAATTATTATTTTTAAAAAAAATGATAAATTTTAAGAGTTCGAATTCATGTAAATTAAGAAAATTTAAAAAAACTAAAGAAAAGAAAATAAAATTTTATAAGAAAACTAGATAATATTTTTTTAATTATTATAAGATATATAATACAAGTAAACTAAAAAAGTTAAAAAAAATATTATAAGATATTTCTCTTGGTTGTTTCACATTTTCTCTTATAGCTTTTAGTTGGTCGAGTCTTGACATATAATTCTGCTCATACTTGATCACTAATTCAAGTATATTTTTCTTCATCTCTCTGTATCATGACTAAGAGGGATGATAACGTCTTAAAACAACGAGTATCGAAAGTTATTAAACATCATCATCAGCGTCATTATTTGTATCATATTCATCAATTGAAGAGAATGAAGTTTTGTATTAAACTTCAATATCATCTTTTTCGTCGACATCAACATCGTTAATATTAATTTCCTTCCGCAAATCATCTTCATCATGCAAATCTTCAAAAAGTTCAAAGTCGGTGATATTTTCTACAAAAGTCATCGAATTATCTTGTAGTGTTACTTATAAAACATCTTCAATTTTCATATGACTTCTTGCTTTAGTTTTTTATCTTTAATTTTGATCCTTCAACTTCTCAGGATAATTCACATAATGCACTTGTCCGACTGATATAGTAATAATGAAAGGATCAAACACTTCATATTATCTAGTGTGACGAACTTCAATCATTTTAATTTTTTTATGTATCCTTGTACATCTACTCATTTTCGGATCGGATCAAACTATATACATTCAAATAGAGTAACTTTATTTTTTGCCTTAGAGGATACTCTAATTCTATAACATCATTTAGAATGTCATAATAATCATTTTTATTTTCTCCATTCGTAGAAACTTAACATTTTGATGGCTAATGTTATTCAAAATGAGTTTCACAATCTAGCTATAAGCGTTGAGTTGAAACATTGAGTAAATCATAAATTTTTTTGCTTTTCAATGAGATGTCTTTTTTTTACAGTCATTATGGTTTCTAACATCGCCATATTATGTTGTAGCAGGATTCTAAATCAAATTTTGATATTTTTAAATCAAATCATATTCTTTTAAAATATGTTCATCGCTATTATTGTCACAATTGGTTCTTCTTCTTCAAATTTAGTCAAATATTAATAATTTGGTTTAAAACTCTTTCTATATAAATTAAGTTTAACAATTTCGATCATATGAAATTTGGTGCTAAAATATTTTAGACATGAATATCTAATTGTTCTTTGATTTAAGTACGGAGACAACTAACAAGCAAATGTAATAAAATTTTTAACTCCATTTAAAATTTCTATAGTAATCATATATGACCAGGATTAGCTTTTTTGTACATCCAATGACGATCTTCTACAAAAAAAAAATTTGTAATATATTTTAAAAGTAATTAAATTTTAAAATATTTGTCGATCGCCTAAAATAACTAAATTTTAAAATCAAAATAATTTAATATATTCAATTTCTAATGAAATAACAATTAAGAAAACAAATATTAAACATTTAAGAATATAAAATTTATATATCATGCTTCATGAATAAAATCAATTGTATAGAAGATCTGCCAAAATTTCATGTAAAATTTGAAACAAATAAGTATTAAAATATGGGTTTAATTGGTGTGTAAATCATTTTTTGACTTATATATGTCAATCAATGCATCCGACGATTGAAATTAGATTTAACATAAATAGTTAGTTTCTTTGATCCAAAAATAAAAATAACTTTTTTATTCAAAAATAAATTACTTATATTAGATTGAATCTCAACCGTTAAACACTTGATTGACACATGTAAGTCAAAAAGTGATTTACACACCCATTAAATCCAACATATCATTATTAATTCTCTATCAAAATATAATTATTTAAATAATTATATAGTAGGTGTGCTCGTGCCCCTACAGGAGGAGCGTGGGCAAGTCCCTACAACAGGTGCACCCACGTCCCTACAAGAGGGTCGCGAGCGGGCATGTTGGATTGAAGAGATCGCTGCCAGATCCATGTCGGATTGACGCCGGAGAAGAGATGGAAAGGAGAGAAGAGATCGGAGAAGAGGGGAGGAGATCTCGCCTTAAGGAGAGAAGAACTTGTCGTCATCGTTGGAGAGGAGATTGTTGAGTGAGGAGAGAGAGAGAGGGGAGAGGAAATGTGATCAATAGGTGAATGAGGAGAGAGAGAGGAGAGAAAACATGCCATAGGGGAGACGCTTATGTTATTATTTGCACATGGATCGCCCCAAAGTTTAGAGTTTTAGAACTCACCGAGAGAAGTTCTTACACAAAATTTAGATAAAAACAATGAATATTATTTATAGAATTGCCGAGATAAAATTTTTATATATATATATATTGTAAGACTTCATAACAAAGTGACAACTAACAATTTAAGAGATAATATTTATTGCATATGATTAATTTGGATTCTAACTAACTAATAAGATAAATCCAAATTGTAACTAACTTATTCATCATTGTCTAAGATATTTTACTTCAGCTATTTGGATTTTGTGACTACATATATATAGAAAGAAAAAATGAAGTAAGAAGAAAAATTAAATATAGCAATGAGTTTACTAAGGATATGTTTCGACTTAGTTGATAAAAAATACTTGATAAATATTAATATTAATAGGTATTTTAAGTGTTGAAACTTATTTTAAAATATAAGTAGTTACATGTTTGAATATGATAATATCAACAAGTAGTTGCAATATTTGTTAAAATAAATATTAATTAAGATATTCCTGAAACTATATGATAATAATATTAAAGGAATATGAATAAAAGAGTAATATAATTGGTTAAAAAAAATCCAACCATTTTAAAAATAAGCAAGAGATCTTTTTTTTCAATTTATAAATTATTACACTAACAAAATATAAATATAATTTTTATTTACTAAACATAGAGAATTTTTAAAATCAACTTATAAATAATTTAAACTATTTATAAGCTAAGCCAAATAGGCTCTAAGAATTAGTTGCTAATCTCACAACTACATTTTAATATTAATTAAGAGATTTTTTTTTGTTAAATAATAGTCCTGATGGATGGATTTATAGTTTCTAGGGCAAATGTTGCTTTAATCTTCTAATGATCGATGAGCTAGCGACATTAATGCACATGATGAATAGTACAAAACCATGAGTCCTACAAAGTTTGAGAATATTCATTAAGTGTAACGCTCCCCAAATACACACCATGTCACATGGCAGAATGCGCAATCACAGACTTACTTATATGACATAAATCTTGACTAGTCAAAGAAAGAAATACAATTTATGCGGAAGGTGAATACAAAATTGAATGAAAGTGGACATACATATAAACATATGTGGAAGTCTGAGAGCATAACAATGTTTAAGTCCCACATCTTTACAATTATTACAATGAGAAAATAAAACTTAATGACATATAAAGATAAATAAAGAAAAGAGACTCTAGTGTTCATGTGCAGCAACATCATCACGAGCATCTTATGCTGCACGCACATTCGTCATTAATTTTTTGCAAAATTGAATTACAGAAAAGATGTAATCTCGTGAGCTATGAAGCCCAATAGGTGAACAAATCGAAAACTAAATAATGAAACATCATGATATATCAATATAAGACATCATAAAAAATATAATTTGTGATAAGATTATGCATGAATCATAATAGATGAATAAGGATTAATCTGAAAAGAAATGTGATGAGACTGTTGTAGATCATCATTAGATAACATCACTTTTAGATCAATAATATAAACATAATCATAATACATCAAATTGATCAAAGAGTGGATCATGCATCATGTCATACTTTCTATATTATATCATATATTACTTTACTTTCATTTCATCACTTTATACTTTACTTTTACATCATTACATACTTAAGTCATATGCACTTTGCATAACTTATATCATGTGTACTTTGCTTTTATTATCATTGCATAATTGATAGCAATTCTGCAAGTGCACAGAATCCTATGCAGTAATAAAAGATATCGAACCCACAGGGAGAGGTTTCAACTACTAAATTTGAAGTGATTTTGTTATTATCTAAACTCAATTAACGATGAGAGAAACGAAAATAAAGTAAACGTGCAATAAAGGAAATATCCTATACTATAACGACTAAAGAGATACGAGCTCGGTACAAAGTTTTCAGTAAAATTGAGATGTTTTAGGGTTGAATCAAATTGGGCAGTTTTATATGCATGCTAAGCAATATGTGATTGGTGATTCGATGTCGTTCAATTCTTTTTATATATACCTTTTTCAAGATTATATATATTTAGTAATTATTCATACGCAAAAACTCTCGTCTTTCACATATGAAAAGCCCCTTCATATTCACGACAATAAATTTCTATAACAAAAACCTATTTCTAGGGCAAGAGTTATAGATTATCTAACAGAGCTACAAATCTATTTTAATATCATCTCCAAAAAGACCTAGATTGACCTAAATG
>LTAE01001125.1:51503-61903 GCA_001647135.1 Pontederia paniculata | reverse complement strand
AAGAAGGAAATAACAGTGACCTATATGCCTACGAACGACATGTTAGCTGATTCACTCACAAAGGGAATTGCAGCTGGTACTTTTATCAAGCATGTGAGCTTGATGGGACTTAGGAATGTTTGAGTCAGTACGAAGTATTCACGGATAGTGGAACTTCGAGATATTATCTCCAGTTAGGCTACTCACGGATAGTGGGAGTGCTAACACAGTGACCACTTTTGGTCAAGTGGGAGATTGTTGTAGTGACCTGCAGTGGTCACCGATGATTGTGTCCGTCGGCGAAGAGTCGCGCCTGCAGGGGCGCCGGAACCGCCAAACAGTCGACGCGAAACGCCGCCTTTGAGGGACGAACGGGTGCGGGCACGGCGGCTATATAATGGATAGGGCGCATCCCGGGAGTCCCCATCGGTAATCCGAACAATTTTCTTCCCCCCTTCAGTTTCACCATTCCAAATTAAGAAAAACCTGTAGGAATTTATATAAGCTAATTAATGAGTTAAATATTCAAAATATAGTTACTGCTAAGGAAGAAACAAATAATGCTATCTCTCTCCACATAGACAATCTGTATTGTGCCAATTGCCAAGTATACATGTAACACATGTCGCTAACTTGGAGCCAACACGGGCCGTGTCCGAAGAGGACACGAGTCGTGTTGTGAACATCGCCAACACATGTCTTGTTCGGAGTGGAACATGGTCCGTGTTGTGTTCCCCGGATATTTTAAACAAATAAATAAATAAATTTATAATATAAAATTAAATTAAATAATAATATTTTAGTCAGAATAATTGTGGGATTATGATTAATAAATAGAGTTTGATTTAAGTTAAGCTTAGGAAACCCTAAGGACATCCTTATATAAACATCCATAAGGAGGAAGAGCATCTTATTTGCCTCATTCTCTCCCTTAAGCCCTAGCCACCACGTTCTCTCTTACCCACCAAGTGCTTAGGTAAGAATATCTTTTCTCTCCTATAGTTTATCTCTTTCTCTCTCCTCTCTCCTAAGACTATGCAAAATCCATAGAAGAACATGAAGAAGACTAAAGACTAACGGAGATGAGGGAAGGAGGATCGACAATAACGCAGTTAAGGACAAGAACAAACCCTACATGAATAGGTATGTAAAAATATGTATCCTTTTAGATAGGTTTCTCATGAATAATAAATGGCATACTAGGATTATGTCATATGATGATAGTTTAAGGTTGAAAATCATGTGTGTTTAATTCCCTGAATAATTTTATATTTGGCCATAGTCTGAAAATTATTACTGCATCAAGAATCATTATTTTAATTGATGAAAGATGATAAAGTATAGTCCTAACGACTCAGAACACGGACTGCGTCTCCCAGGACACGACCCACGTCCAAATAATGAAACCTTTATGTTGTTCAACATCAACAAAAGGCGGACCGCGTCCTTCTCGGACACGACCTGCGTCAGGCGATGCAAAGCCCTAATGTCGCGTCTTCGGCATGATACAAACCCACTCCTCCTTGGTTACGGTTGTGTATGTCGAGATGAAACCCTAATCGATTTCATAGTTAACAGGACATGATATCCACCCCAAACATGTCCCGCGTCTACATTCCCAAAAACCCTAGCGCTGTTGTCAAGAGACACGACCTGATGAACCGGTCACAACCTGCATCTCCCCGACATAAGACACATGTCTCGAGTAAAATAATTTAATAATGGAAGGATAAATGAAACACGACCACGTGGATTCAGACACAATCTGCGTTAGTCGCTAAAAATATAAAAGAGAAATCCTAAACACATCGGTCGTGGAAAATGGCACAGGTTGTGTAAGAACATGCCCAACGTATCTCTACTTGTCGGCTACATGATTATTTTATTAAAGAAATAGATTGCAACGCAAATCCGTGTCGAAAATTGAACACGACCCACAAACACGATGTGAATTCTAAGAGGTTTATAGTATGTTAAAGAGCAGAAGGAACAATGACCGTGTCAAAACTTGACATGGCCCGCATCGGTTCACCAAGATGGTTTTGTCAGCATGAATATGAACAGATTAAACACGACCCGTGTTCATGGTCAATGTTTTTAAACTCAAGAGTTCACGTAAACTCATTTTCACTTAGTAAAGTCGACTCGTAAACTCGAGAGTAAACTCGTAGAGTTTATGTACGAGATATTTAATTTTTAAAATAATTAATATAATTATTTTATTATTTGTTGATAAAATAAGATGAATAATATGATATTTTAATTATTTGATTGAAAATTTGAAGAAAGAAAACTTTTTATGAGTCATAATATAAGAACTTTGATCATATAATAAAAAGTTGTCATTTTAGAAGAAAATTACGAAAGATAGTGAACTACTTCTAAAATGATTACATAAGATAGAATTTAACTATTGAATAAACGTCATTTTAAAAAGAAGAGTAAAAAATCATATGAAATCAAACATAAAAAATATTATTATTGATCACTTATTATTCCAAAACGAAGTGAAACATGAAATCAAACACATAAAAAAATAATTAATGGTAAACTACAATTATTTTCAAAGAGAAATTATTATAAATGTACAAATGAAGGATAAATGACATATCTATTTAATTTCATCTTATTTTCAAATAATACTTTCAAAATACTTAATGAATCTTGATATCATCTACTTCTAATTTACTTACGTATCCATTGAGTCTATAAAGCTAACTTGAGAGTTTACCCAGTTCACTTGAAAGTTTATCCGAGTTTACTCTAAATTAAAATTCTACTCCGAGTTAATTCGTTTGGAAATGTGAACTCGTAAACTCGAGAGTTTGAGAACCTTGTTCATGGCTGACATGACCTATGTCGACTATGCTAAAATGTTATTTTATTATTATTAATGAAGAGTTTTTTCCAATTATTAAGGATTATTACGTGAACAAGATAAAGGACAATCATGTTTAATCTAAATTAAATGAGGAGGTCGTCATGCATTATTAAAGTTTGAGAGCGACAATGTTTTAACTATAGGACTGATAAATCAACGACTATTCAATTTCTGTTATTTGACTTTCCCCCGGCCCTGCAACAAAAGAATTTCTCGAGCATCCTTGTTGGTCATAACCTGTGCAACCCACTGATCTATTGACAAGGTTTTCAAGACTCATGACCATTCTAAAGTCACTTCAAAGTTATTAATGAGATACTTCAAATATAATAAGATAACCACTTACATTAACTATTGTATTTTTCATATTGTATTAGATAATTTAGGATCGACGACGATTGAACATTGATTGATGAAAAGTAAATCATAATTGAAGTTAAATCATTGATGAAGCAATGATAAAAGATTGATGATATGGAGTAATTAATATTTGACCATTGAGCATATCTTACGCACTACGTAAAGAAAGCAACAATGAATTGATTGATGTTTTACTATTTGTCATAACTCACTCCCTATGCAAGAAAGCAAAGTACGATCAAGATGATAAAAGAAAGTTAAAGTAAAAAAGAACATATGATAATTATAATTAATATTTTAACTTTTGTCATTAGCTTATTCATATATTTATTTATCATATCAATACTTATCTATTATTATCTTACATTATTGAGCGTTATAACTCATTGGAGAAATTATCTCTCTTATTTTGAATCTTGTAGGTGAGTAATAAGCAGAAATGATGACTGATAGTGCATGCGACGATAGATATTCGTTGTGTCTCCTATTTGCACATAATTTAGTGGGTCTTAATGATGATGTCTCTTAGTTTATTTTTTTCATCGGATTATATTATTTTATTTTGTGACAATTTATTTTATGTATGACTTCCACACAAATATATTTTATGAAAAGAGTTTTTAATTTAATTTTTTTATTTTTTCATATTTTGTTGACTGATAAAAAAATAAATATGAAGTCAAGATGTATAATGTTGTAGCGCTCTCAAAAGGACATAAAAAGCACATGCACATGAAAAAAAATCTGAATCCTCATAACTTATTCTTCTAATTTTTTTTCTTAATATTCATTTAATTAAATAATGCTAAAAAATTGATCAAATTACACATAAAGAATAAATTGAAGAATACAGAAGTGCTCCCTACACGTATATGTGTCTTCTTTATTTTTGAAAAAAAATTTGATGCAAGAACTAGAAAAATCATAGTACATAATAGAACTTATGCTTTTCTCTAAACTCGAAATTGGTTTCAGGGAAGGAATGTTTGCGTTCAATATTTACATATTGAAAAATTCTTAATCCTTCTTAAATATTTTTAATTTTTTTAATACTCATATAATAATTCATAAAATTTAATGATGTGATACCGTTGTGTTATGAAAATATTTAGGAATAGAATTAGTTGGATATATCTCTTATACATTAGCGGACTAGTTTCATGGACATTTTGAAACTACAAACTCAATGGTCTCTCAAAGACATATACGATCATGTCATCTCCAGTGGTGCTTCGGTTGGCCATTGAACAAAATTTCACTGCCGGTCATCATATCAGCAGTAAGATGGGCGGCACAGTGATGTTACTTCTCAAAAGGGAGCGATGTTACTTCTCAAAGGCCAATTTTTTGCCAAACGATTAAAAAAACTTTTGATGGGCTCCACATCATTAATTGCTGGAATAAGGAAAATGATAAAAATTTTGTACTTTGAATGTATCCTGGACTAAGATGATTCAGGTGGATTAAGAGATTGAGAATATGTGCATGATTAAAATTTTATAATCCATCTGCAGTCACTTTTGGACCAAATAATTACCCATTTGATTGGGGAATAAGATCAAGATTAAGACCTTATTCCTCATATTTAAATCAAAAGGATCTTTTTTGGAGTTGATGGGGTCCATTGCATTAATTGTGGTGGGAGTAAAAAGTAGAGAGAAATGTATTCCCTCTCTCCTCTAGATTAAGATTATTCTCGATGAATTAAGAGAATGGGAGTAACTGATGGATTAAAAAAAAATATTCCATCTAGAGTGTTGTTGCAACCAAACGGGGAAGAAAGCATTTAGTTGGTCTTATTCTCCAATATTTTACCAAACATTCAAAGATGAGTTTGTGAGGCTCTTGCATTTAATGCTTGATTAGAAGATATTCTTATTTTTTATATTTTAAAAGATCCTGGACTAAAATATTCTTCTTGGATTTGAGTTTAGAGATTATGTAGTGGATTAAAAATATTTATTCCATGAATAGTCAAGTGACAATTAAACGAGGCCAAAAAGATTGTGCCCGACACTGCTTTAGCGAGGGACATGATCTCACTTTTAGATAAACAATGATTATTTTTATTTTTTCTCTTCTAAATTATTGTGAAATTTTAAATTTATTTATAAATTATAAAATTGATCAAAAGTATATTTATTTTTTTTCGACTGGTCAATTTTATCTTGATTTTAAATTTATTCAAATTATTTTAATTTATCAAAGTATCAATTTATTCTCCTAATTACAAAATTACTTCATCCTCTTTTCTCTATTTTTTCTCTTTTCTCTCATCTTCACAATTCGACACGGGCGAGAGCTTATGAAAAGGAGAGAGAAAAGAAAAAGTGGAAATAAAAAAAAGAGAGATGACGAGGAATTTAATAAATTAAAATAATTTAATTTAAAATTAGATGATTGAATAAAATTGACCAATCGAAAAAAGTAAATTTAATTATGTTCAATTTTATAATTTAAGAATAAATTTAAAATTCTAAAAATATAGAAATAACAAAAAGTTGCAAGAGAAGGAAGAATGAAGAAAAGGGCCTATCGACGCTCCCTTGGATTTGCTTGCAGTCGTATAAAGAGATTTCGAAGAGGAATCGATGGATGCCCTTTTTCGGACAAGGAACTCATCATGGTCATCATGATCAGTAAGTACATGGTAAGTAGAAGGCTTTGGAAGGAGGAATATAATCTTAGATCATCACCAGCACATTAAATTATGATCTTACATCACAGTACATAAAATCTGATCTCACATCACGATATATAAAAATATGATCTTACATCAGGGTACATAAATACGATCTTACATCAGAGTACCTAAAGGAAGAAGGTAAGATTGCAATGTCAGAACAGAGCAGAGGAGGAGAGAGAAAGAGAGAGAGTTTATGTGGGTGGACCTGGCAATTGAGCTCATCATGTCTGTCACTTGAATGCCTGATCACAATGGTCCACCTTCATCATCATGAGCAATTGAAAGATTGCAATAAGTTTAGCAGCCATTGGTATACATGTAGATATAGTAATTAATGGTGGAAATGGATGAGGTCACAAGGTACCTACCTAATATACATATCATCATGATTAAGATGTCACAGCTTTTGGATAAGCAATTTTACCCAATTCTCTCTCTCTCCTTCCTGCATCATGTCAAACAAATTGGCTCCTTATTTTCCTTTTTTTTGTTTCGAAGAGAAAAATGTTATCTATTACTTAAAATGCATATATTGTTCGAGTACATGATATAGGAGCTTCGGAGGAAAATTTGTCTTTAAGAAAGAAATGCTCAGAGGTTTTATTATAATTTATCAAAAAATTCATAGCCTTATTAGCCTCGTGGTAGGAATGTTTACATTCAAAAGATTCGAAAGTAAAACTATTTACCCAAATATTCCTCACGAGGGCAAGTTATTCTTTTATGAAAGATTTGTACTAAGTTCGAAGAATCCATTTTATCCAACCTTTCTTGAAATTCATCTGCTTGCATCTCCATATGCCCTGCAACGTGTCATACACCTATGCCTCTAGCACAAACTTGACTAAGTGTTCTTAAAAAATAAAGGTGACATTAGCAGAATGAAGGCTCCTTATTTTCTAAGTCCTCCTAGTTTTCCTCTTGGGTAGTTTCTTGGTGATGTGAGTATTAAGAAGAGTTTTTAGAGAAAAAAAAAAGGTTGAAGTCTTGAAGTGGATGAAGGCCTTTTCCTTTTCAAAAAATAAATCAATAATATAGTTAGGCTTTTGAATATCAATTGTGCAACCAATTAATCTCAAAATTGCGTTTGAAAGTTAATATGGCATCAAAGGAGGTCAATGTTTTAGAGTGTGTTAGGAAAAAGTTTAAGTGGAATGTTTTTTCTCGAAATTTATTGTCGGTCATAACGAAAAAAAGATAAACTTTTTAATAGAGGAGTCCAACAAATTTTGGACAACACTAAAATGTGTTAGCGACTTGTAGTTCCTTTTATATATTTTTATAAAATAAGATTGATAAATCAAAATAGTTAAAAGAATATAAAAAATGCTAAGTTCAGGTTCAGCAAGGATCTTCTTGGCCTTTGTTTGTATATTAGAGACGACGCAGAACCTTCTGATCCGTATCAAATTTTAATAAGGTAAATAATAAAATTTAAAATAGTGTTTAGTGATTTGATTAATTTCATTCGCTAAATAAAATATTTGATAAATTAGTTTTATCATTAGTATTTAATATTTAATTAGATAGTAAATTAATTTAAAATGCTTTTAACGTATAGAATTTAAATGTTCAAAATTTTATTCTAAATTTAATTTTTCAATTAGAATATCTTCTTCTTATATTTTTTACATAACTTTTTGTTAAAAATATCTCAATTAAATCATGCGAACATAAATAATTTTTTTATTGATTTTATGTATGAATATAACAAAATTATAAGAAAATAAATTATTATTACATTGCAATAAAAAACAAATGCATATTATATTAATTTTTTTAAAAAAATATTATTTTATATACATTTATGTTATTTTATACTCATAAATTAATTCAATCACTAAATTTATTAAACACTTATTTATTAATTTTCTAATTTAATATTTAAATATTAATTAATTATTATTATTATCCGCAATTAGATTTTATAGCACCACACATCATGGGCTCGTGCACAATGGATATTAATTTTTTAAAATATGTATAATATTGTATATATATTTTATTTTATATTATTATATTGACAAAAAGTAGTTTGACTCATAAAAGGTTAACCCGAGTCCACCATGTCCTATCATCCACTAGAGATCTTTCTAAACATGACATAGGCTTGATCACGATCATTACAAACATTCAAGATATATATAATATATATTTTACTATTGATACGGTAACACACAAAGGATCATCCTATGACAAAATATCCTTTTAGTACATTACGAAATACTTTATAATCTTGACTTAAAAGTTGACTATCATGACTTAATCAACAAATTATGAAAGAAATAAAAATTTTAAGGAGTTCAAAACTCTTTTTATAATATAAAAAAATATGCGGAAGTTTTACATCAAATAAATAATTTCAAAAATCTAACTAGAATAACTCAAGAGAAAGACTAAAGAAAGAGACATTAGTAGGATCAACTAGACATGTGCAAAGTCAGGCACCACGAGCATTAGTCGTCGCATGCACCACCAACATCCTGTACTGCAGACTACTCACCTGCAGGATCCAATACAGGAAAGATAAGTATCCATGAGCAAAGTCAGGCACCACGAGCATTAGTCGTCGCATGCACCACCAACACATGTACTGCAGACTACTCACCTGTAGGATCCAATACAGGAAAGATAAATATCCAAAGAGCTATGAAGCCCAGTATGTAAAACAATCAAGATAAACATAACATGATAAATAAAAAATAATAAAAATAAGCTAATGATAAAATCAAAAGGTCAATTATTATTTTCTTTAGCTTTCTTACATTTCTTACTTATCTTTCATCATATTAATCATCATGTTTTCATATATCATCATCTTTAACTTTACATTTTATTAACATCTTATATGTAACATCATCTTTCATAATTTATTAGCTTTCATAACCTAACATCTTTCATAACTTAGCATCAAGAGTGAGCTATAGCTAGGACCAAATATTAATCACTCTGAACATACTATACATAAGAAGTGGATTATGATTACGGTCGAACATGAATCACTCCAATTATTATCCTTACTTAAGGAGTAAGCTATGACCAATGTCAAACTTCAATTACTCCACATTATTATTATTATTATCATACTTCATTATTCATCTTCATCTTTAATTGTTCCATCATCATCAATCAATCATCAATGAATAGCATCAATCAATAACTTAATCCTCTAATGCAGTATGCAAATGCAATATTTAGACAAAGTGATTATCTTTTTTTATCTTTGTCTTATCCCATTAGTGTCTTTGAAATGACTTTGAGGGTTATTTTGGTGACTTTGAATTGTCATGAGTCTTGGAGGTTTCGTCATAGATCAATGTGGGTGCACAAACCATGACCAACATAGGATGCTTGAGAAATTCTTTCATTGCAGGGCGGGAAGAAGTCAAGCAACATGAACTGGGTGACAACTGCCCTACTCTCCTATCTTAAACATCATTGTACTCTCAAAATTTAACAATATATGACGACCTCAATATTTAAATTATGTGAAGCACAATGACCCTTTATCTTGTTCACATAATTAATCCTTAATATTCATAAACATGATATAATATCAAATAAAACATCTTTTCAATATTTGAAATAACTTCTTCCTTAATATTTCATCATCCATAAATTAATTAAAAATAATATCAGCATCAATTACTTATCATCATGTCTATCACGGCCCGTGAAATGCATTTCACGACCGTGACACTCGGGTTCACGACCCGTGATGTGCATATCGCGGCCGTTACAGCCTTCATACCGTCCTTCACGGCCAGTGACGTATCATCACGACCCGTGAAGTTCCCTTCATGACCGTGAACCTAGTTTACGAGCACGAGCTTTCCTCCAAATCTCGTTCTTCGCCTCGTTCACGGTCGTGATGTATATCTCTTATGACCGTGACTCAGTTGCATAGTCTGACATGCTTCGTTCTTGTCCTTTACGGCCCACGACGTTTCATCATGGCTCGTGAAGTCCACTTCATGGCATGTGAATGATATGATTATGTTAATTATATTCATTTCTTTATTTTATATGAACCACATCGGTTTGGTTCATTATATTCATTTCTTTAGCTCACCTGATTGATTATGTTAATGATATGATGATCTTTTGAGCTATTGTCTTGATGTGTGGGCTTCAATTTTCCGATTAGATTTCGTATGGATTTCATGTACTTGAGTTTTCGAGATTTATGTATGATGTTTACTTGTATGTCGAGATTTGAGAGCTTTTATGCTTGAGTGTCATAAATCCTGAAATGTTGCGATAAATGCTAATGTCAAGTACTATTTTGAAATACTATCATGATATATGTATACCTCATGCATGTGCATTAGACATGCATGGTAGCTCACTTGGAGTGAGGTGTTGATGATGATGATCGTAGCTTTCCCTCGTGTGGTCGAGCAATGGCTCGTGAGGGCGAGGTGATATACGCATGATGTATGTTGGATTATGTTGACGAGAGAGTCATTTGCGGGCACGGACTACGGTTGTGCG
>LTAE01001125.1:10233-51471 GCA_001647135.1 Pontederia paniculata | reverse complement strand
CATAAATCCTGAAATGTTGCGATAAATGCTAATGTCAAGTACTATTTTGAAATACTATCATGATATATGTATACCTCATGCATGTGCATTAGACATGCATGGTAGCTCACTTGGAGTGAGGTGTTGATGATGATGATCGTAGCTTTCCCTCGTGTGGTCGAGCAATGGCTCGTGAGGGCGAGGTGATATACGCATGATGTATGTTGGATTATGTTGACGAGAGAGTCATTTGCGGGCACGGACTACGGTTGTGCGGCTGTTTGACCTCTCGTGGAGGATGATGTGGATGTGTGATTATGGAGACGAGATTGAGACCTTTAGGCGGGCACGGAGCCATGCTGTGCGGACCGTTGGACCTCTCGTGGATGAGATGGGACCTTTGGGCGGGCACAGAGCGTAGGTTGTGCGGCCGTTGGACCTCCTGGACGAGATGTGTGGATTACTCTTGATTGACGAGGTGGTGTCATGATACATAGTTATTAGATCATACATAGCATGTTTTGACTTTGCATCTGATTGCAAGTATTTTCCATACATGAAGCTATGTATGATATAAATTTTAAATGTGATCTTTCGTTGGATTTATTTTCGGATGGTTTTAATATTTTATGGATCCATTTTTCACTCACTGAGTCATTTATGCTCATCCCTCTATTTATACTATTTTATAGGTGACTCAAGAGGTACTCATCGGAGATTGATGGTTGCTTGCATGCTCACAGGGCGCTAAAAGGGAAAATTAATTAGGATGTGTGTGATGGATTGAAGAGGACGAGTGATGTTATTCTCTTTTATTGTCGTTTCTTAGACTTTAGCCTCCCGTTGTGCCTATTATATCATTCTTGTGATGGAGTATTGTTGGACTCTTATTTTGGGCATTCAGCCTACTTATTTTTGATATGTTTGAATTAGATCTTGATATGTGAGTCGGGCGTAGTCCATTATCTTTTTTTGTATCTGTCGCATGGACGAGTTTTTAGCAAAAGTCATGCCGAAATTTTTGAAAAATTCTAGAGTTAATTCATTTTGAATCGTTGGTCTACTACATTGACCGTTATATTATTGAGTTTGAATTTGAATTAATGAAAGGTCGTAACACCCCTTACCGCGCTCCAGGCGTCGGGTTCGGTGCGTGACAATCACATTGTGAAATACATGATGATCCTAAGTGTATGTGTGTTAATTTTTTTTTCACGATATACTATCCACCAGTATCAGGGGTATTAACTCTCCCTTAACTAGTCCGATATTCGGACGTGATAAAAAAATAAAACTTGACCAAATCGTCGATTCTAAAAATCGAACTCAAAATTATTAATTTTCGTGGACCTTGAGCACCACTATCAAACTATGTTAACCGCAACTATTTTATTAAGCTTTAATAATATCAGAAAGTTCATTTTTAATAATTATAATATTATTTCTATCTTTAGATCACTTATTATTTTATTTTCTTAATATTTATGCATACTTTAATTTTTTTTTCTGTGCCCTGCGAGGTCAGGTATCCAGGGCTACTTTTGATTAAGCTTTTTGCTCATATGTCTTGTAAAAACAAATAAAATAAAGAATTCGCTAGACACATGAAAAAGTCAACGATAATAAAATAACTAGATGACGTTAAAAGTATGTTTTGGTGTAACAGTTTGAAATAAGGAACGATAATGCAATAAACTAGAGATACTGTGAAAAAATAAAGTTGACGAGGACCCAAAATAATTGAACGAAAATTTATTTATTTATTTATCTACAAATAATAAAAGAAAAACATTATGAAATAGATACTAATATATTTGATTTTAATATATGCCAACCATTACATGTCTTGGTTGATATATAAATCAAAAAATGATTTACCTGTCCATTAAATATATATTTGATAAAATAGTTTGGAGTATTGTTGACTTCCATTAAACACAGAGACGAACTTAGAAAGAAAAGACGGGGGTCAAAGTATATAAAAATAAATTTAAAAAAAAAGGAGGAGTTAAGATTTGAACTTTAGACCTCTAAATATTAGTTTAAACCAGCTATCCACTGCTAATTAAATAATTTTGATAATTTATTAACATTTATTTTATTTCTTGACTATAACTATTAGTATATACGTATATATATTTTTTATGTATCGAAAAGTTGAGAGGCCGGAACTTCTCCCGGGTGTACGTGGGTCCGCCCCTGATTGAACATTTGGTATCTATTTTTTTTTGGTATGGTAGCATTTTTATTCAAAAGAATAAATTAAATTATTAAACTTTAATGGGTCTTATGCAACTATTGGGAGCCCAAATTATTCTCCAGCAGGCTTAACATTGGACAGTGGGTTTCGGCCCAATAAGAACAGTCCACCATAACAACCCCTTCCAAGTTTTATTTTTTACCGATTTGTTTTCTTCCTTGTCGGAGTCGAACTCGAACAAAAAGCAAGCAATGCAAATGGGGAACACCTCTTCCTCTTTGTCCATTTCGAACTAAACCCCTCTCTTCTCTCTCTATCTCTGTTCGTCTATTCCTCTCGATAAGGATTTTAATGAGCGTTTAAAAGGGCCAAAACTAATAGGAACAAGAGCTCGGATACGTCGCCGCCGCCGCCGCCGCCGACGAAGACGAAGAAGAATGGGAGGGGAGGAGAACGGACTCAGCAAGTCGGCGTCACGCGCCGGCAGCGGCCTGCCGACGACCAACCACCGGGCGGGTGGCGGCAGATCTCGCCTGCCCCGCGGGCGCCAGATCAAGAAGACCTTCAACAACCTCAAGATCACCGTGCTCTGCGGCTTCGTGACCATCCTCGTCCTCCGCGGAACCATCGGCGTCGGCAACCTCGTCGGCCAGGGCGGCTCCGGCGAATCCGATGACCAGAAGGTCGTGGAGGACATCGAGCGCATCCTCCGCGAGATCCGCTCCGATTCGGAACCCGACGACCCCGACGACCAGCTCCAATTGCAGCAGCAGCGGTTCCCCGGCTTCGGCTCCAACGCCACCGACGGCGGCAACTCGACGGTCGTGATTCCGACATTCGAAGAGCTCGTCGCCGCCGCAAACTACTCCCTCGGACCCAGGATCTCCGACTGGGACGCGCAGCGGCGTCGGTGGCTGGATGAGCACCCGGAATTCCCCAGCCAGGTCGCTGGCGGCAAGCCTAGAATCCTGCTCGTGACCGGGTCGCCACCCAACCCCTGCGACAATGCCATCGGCGACCATTACTTGCTCAAGGCTATCAAGAACAAGATTGACTACTGCCGCCTCCACGACATCGAGATCGTTTACAACATGGCGCACCTTGACCGCGAGCTCGCCGGCTACTGGGCGAAGCTCCCGCTGATTCGCCGCCTGATGCTTTCGCATCCGGAGGTGGAGTGGATCTGGTGGATGGACAGCGACGCTCTCTTCACGGACATGGCATTCGAGATCCCACTTGATCGCTACGCCCACCACAACCTCATCGTCCACGGCTACCCGGATCTCATCTTTGACCAGCACTCCTGGATCGGTCTCAACACCGGCAGCTTCCTCTTTCGCAACTGCCAATGGTCCCTCGACCTGCTCGACGCCTGGGCACCAATGGGCCCCAAGGGCCCCATCCGCGACGCCGCCGGCCGCATCCTCACGGCCAACCTCAAGGGCCGCCCGGCCTTTGAGGCCGACGACCAGTCCGCCCTCATCTACCTCTTGCTCTCCCAGCAGGACCGCTGGGGCGACCAGTTCTTCGTCGAGAACTCCTACTACCTCCATGGCTACTGGGCCGGCTTGGTCGACCGCTACGAGGAGATGATGGAGAAGCATCATCCTGGACTGGGAGACGAGAGATGGCCATTCGTCACTCACTTTGTCGGCTGTAAGCCCTGCGGGAGCTATGGGGACTATCCGATAGAGAGGTGCCTCAGTAGCATGGAGAGGGCGTTCAATTTCGCAGACAACCAGGTGCTGCAGCTCTACGGCTTTGCTCACAGGGGCCTCGCGACGGCCAACATCAAGAGGATTCGTGATCAGACCACGAAACCTCTCGAGGTCAAGGAACAACTGAAACTTGATGCGAGGATATCTGTTTGAGTAGCTGAAGGTTGCCTCTGCCAGCTGCGCGTGAGGTCAGCTTTATACCGGCATTTGTTGTGAAATAGAATAGTCACGTTCATCGATCATGTAATGTTAAGTTCTTCGATGCTATTCTTTTTTTGTGGTAACATGGCACTTTTGCCAACTTCATAGGAATTTATTTTCGACTTATAGTACTGCTGGTTAAACAAGAACCTCATGCAACCAAGTTATAATTTAAATTTCTGATATCAATGATTTGTTTCTAATTCCTATGTACTTCTTCCAACATTAAAGAATATGTTTACTTTTCCATCTATTGACTCATTTAAGGTAGTGAGTGAAGGTATCTCTGTAGTATCTTAGTTAAGTCACTTCATTATTTGTTTCTCCATATTCCAATTGGATTTTCTTCCCTTTATATTATCTGTTATTTTTTGGTTGGATGTGTATGAAACAGAAACTCTATAAAATGTATCCTTAGGCAGGGCAGAAATTCACTTGTAACCTAGATATATGACATTATCTAAAGAAGGCAGCCTTAGAAAGATACTAAACCACTGACATTGATGTTCCAGAAATTGAAGCTGAAAACTTACGGCTGTATCCTTCTATACAATATCAGGCAATATTCACCGAGTAAAATCACATATTGATATTGTGCGTTTTCCCATGTTGTTATATAGACACTTACAGTGAAAATGGGTTTATCTGACAAGATGGAGATTGCATGAGATATTACAAACTATGAAAGACTTCATTTGCTAACCTCGATTGCTTAAGCCCAATTAATCACAAACTGAAACAATGAAAGAGGGAAATTGGAGTACATCTACATTGGTAAGAAATACAATGACAAGTGTTTGTGTCATCAAGTTTCAGAACCACCTAGTTACCATGTCCCATGAAAAGTATTATAGGTAGCATTATATGCTAGCTAATTTGAAGAGGCTATGTTAGGCTTAACATTCTTAATCGCCCTAAAATATATGCTAGCATTCTTGCATTCCATGACTTAAGAGAGGCACTTTGCAAAAGAATCCTAAGCTAGGGTATTGATATTGCATTGGATTTTTTATTCCATGAATTTCCATTTAAAGTTAAGAGAATACTTGAATTGCTATTTTCCATTTCGATGTCATGTCTGAAATAATACTGTACTGATAGATAATATCATTAGGAAAAAGCAGGAAGCATGAGACGAGGTATTTATTCATCTTGCACATATGCGTTTTTGTCTTTTCCAAAAAAAAACATATATGTCTTTCTGATTTACAGCATTTAAATTGGACACCTGTTTAGGATAACTCTTTTTCAGGGATGTGAAGGTATTATAGTTCTTTTGTTATAACTTCAGTCTTTTCTCATTCTATCAGCAGACTACATTAGGCCTTTCTATTTGTCAAAAGGTGGAAGGAGGATGAAATGAAATAGTCCTAGGGGACCTCAAGAAATGCATTTTTAAAAACCTTAGCTTGGATTCTCATATCAATCTTAAGTTCTGGATGTCCTTTCTATTTGATTCATGAGATTAGAGTTTGATTAACTTTTTTTTCAGAGAGAAAGAGTTATATTAACTTTAGCTGGGATTCTCGTATCAACTCATGAAACACACTTTCAAACTCCTTGTTCAGAATGAAATAGGAAGGGAAAAAAATGTGTTAAGAGACTTCTCAAGATCCTGCTGCCAAATAGACAGAACTTTAATTGCAGAATGGTTGAACATGCATGTCTGTTTTCTTGTTCTTCTCTCTTTTTTTTTGGTTAAAATAATATCTTAAGCTGCGTAAGGTGCTTAGCTAGTTGACCTTTAAGTAACTATTATTATTAGTAGATGCAAATTAAAACTTAAAAGTGCAAAGAAATATTCATCAAGAAGAGGTGACGATACATTACAGAGTACTCTGGTGTGTTGTTAAGCTTGTGATTATCCACAGCTAACTTTGGCGCAGTGAATCTTTTTTTTTCATGAAACGTGATTGCTATGTGCATGTATGCCTATCACATATGCCACCTATGTCATCAGATTATGAGTAGTATCTTTCTCCATGCAAGATCCTATATAATGATCATTATAAAGCTTGCATTTGAGGACTCTTATTTTACATTTTCCAGTGGTTTTCCGCACAAGGAAGCATCTATTTGGACATGTATATGTATTCTGCTTGAAAGTTTGTTTTGTAAATAGGATTGATCTCAGTAGTGAGTAGCATTTTATCCAGCGAAATCTTGTGTGGATTAATCATGTATCTGATGAATAATAATATAATCCACTACTTTTAAAGGATATGTTCTACTTAAGCAGAAGTTAAATGTTTGCCAACATTGTTCTGATTCCATGTCTTGGTTCTCTTGTCGTGTCTATTTCACTTTAGGCAGATAGAATAAGTTTTATTTTATTATGATTATTTTTTTCATGAAGCTTTTTATAAGCAATTAATTTGCAATATTCTTGTACATTTGACAATTCCATTTCGGATCCATTATCAATTTTTAAATTAAAACAAAGAAAGTTACATTAGCAAAATCTTTCTGAACTTTTCTTCACTTGTGTAGATGGATTGGATTTTTTCACAAACGAATATTAGATTCTACAAAAAAATCATAACCACAAAAGTTTCTAGTATATATCGCTATTGGGATAGCTTAGAGACGAGATTAATGAAATTGGTTCATTTAAACATAGAGAAAGCAGTGAGATTTATATTAACAACGATGTAAGAAGTATCATGAATTACTTGATTTAATTGATTAGTGAGTTGAACGACATAAAGGTTAAATATAAAAAAAATAATAGATTAAATTCAACATAATTGTGTTTTATACTATTACCCATCTCAATTCCAAAGCAAAATAATACAATTCATTAGAAAACAAGCCAAAAGCAATGCAACATGAGGTGGAGTCACGATGGGTGATGGAGGGAAGCAACTGCAGCGTTTCATGAACAGGGATCTGCTTGGGTTGGTTGACATCGGTGTCCCCGCACCAACCGGTCGACGTTGCAATCAGCTCAAGGGATCTGTCCCCCGAAAGCAGATGGCAGATGATGGCCAACTTTTAGACACTGAAAACTATGTTGATTGAGACCACTTTAAAACCAAATGATTGAAGGCCATCAGGTGCTCTTTTTCCCTGAATTTCTGTCTTGCAGCTTCATATCTGAATTCACTTTTTTTTTTAAATTCACTTTATAAACAGGTATATTTAATTGTTCATGTTACATCCTTGTACAGTAGGAGCGTTACAAAATAGACGTTCAGGTTCGTAAAAATAGATTCTATCTAGATGATAAAACTAGAAGAAGTTCAATTGTGATAAAATTTTGCTCAGAAATTTTGACTCTGAGCATTTGTACTAAATTGGTTGTGGATCAAACCATTTGCCATAGTTTGACATTGGAGCTGTCGTTCGTTTATGGCAGATGAAACGGGTAGACTCTAGTTAAGGAACCATGAATCATCAGGCGAGAAAAGGGACTTGTTTGCAAAATATGATGTGGGCTTGTCTCCATTCTTCCATCTTGCCGCTAGCAGAAGGATAAAAAAGGGGGATCCTCCATCGGATGTACTTAATATCACAAGGGACTGTATGCAATTTTGATGCCTTTGATGCTACATGTCAGTGATAGGCAGATAGCGGCCACAACTTGTTTCTGATATTTGTTTAAAAGGAAAGTAAATAGGTAGAAGGATTGAGAAAACATAGTATATAATCGATAATGTTTAATCCGCTCGTCTAAAAGTGTGTTGGATGATCCCTCAAGGTTGTGCCTAGTAGATAGACATTTAGAGGTCATTGCCTCATTTCTTTTAAGCTTTAGGTAACATTATCTTATCCCTTTCTTTGGAAGGCATAAGGCAGACATATTAAGACATCTTATTATTTAGACCTTCCATTTTGCATTACTATTTGGCCGTTTCAAAAGCTAGCCATGTTTTAAGGCAACATTTTTTTTTTATAAAAACTCGGATTTATCATTGATTCGAAGATATTAAAATAAACTATTTTTTTATTATTATCATAATTTTTAAAAATTTATTTTGATTAATTATATCGTTCTGAATTGTACGAACACAAATAGAACTTAACTATATATAACATTAGACTTTGGATGATAAAAGAAACTAATGGTTGAAGGATGCTACCAGGCAGGTACATAAATGTTTAATATAAGATCCTCACTGACACCCAAAAATTCATTCACAAAAGTTGAAAGATGGTAAGTTGGCAACCAGTTGAACTCCACGTGACAATATTAAATTTCAAATTGAGAGAAATTTAGTGTTTTCGTCTAATTAGTTTTAAGTGTTACCACCGAAATAAAACTCATTGACGAATTGTAAATAACTGATTGATAAACATATGCTATTTTAAATTAGGTAAAGTACTCATTATCTTGCCACACAATATATATAGTTACAAATAGACCGACATTTGTATTTATTTTATACCAATAAATAAGTGATATATTTATTGCAGTCCAAAACCCCATTACAAAAGAAAAAAGAAATTAATAATTTTTTTTAAAGAGATTTGTATTCAAAATTTATACGATATTGCTTTCATTGTATATAAAATCTTTTTTTTTTAACTTTTACTTTGACCTCTGGCCGTATGGATTGTCACTTGCTGCAGTCCAAAATCTGCCCTTTGGATTCCATGAGCGGAGGTGGATTCCAAGACAAAAATGGGTCCCGTACATAATTAACATAAGAAACATATAATATTATCTAATAATAAAATAATATAAATAAATAATATAAATGTAAATAGAGTACTTCTATATATTTTTTAAAATCCTCTTAATCCCTTATAATGATATAGAGCATAATTTATCGAATGTTTAAATAGGAGGATATATATTTTTTCATGTAAATGATACTTAAAAGTATAAAGTAAAATATTAAATGTAATAATAATAATGCGTTTATTTTAAAATGATAAAATAAAATAGATATAATCATAAAATCTAAACATTAAAAGAATCCAAAAACAAATTTCACTAAAAATAACAAAATTTAAAATAACTAATAAATAAACTGAGAAATAAAAGAATAAGGCGGTCATGACATGAAAAAGGAAGAAGCGTGTGATGCAAATTAATTGGAGTTGATTAAATTGATATAAGTGGATTGAAATGAAAGATCCAATTTTAATAAGTCAAGTGCAAAGAGCTTCAAAATCAATCCAAGCACAAAAACAAAGTAATACAACAAAGTTAAAAATTTATTATTTAACCGATCCAACGAAATATCTCTTTATTTTGTCCAAACATCAGAAAGTAACTTCAAAATTTAACCTACAAAATTAAAAAAAATCTTTTCAAATTATATAAATATATAAATATCCAAATACTGAAAAAAATTCAGTAAACTATTCAAACCAAATTCAAGAAAATTCCGTACAACAGGGGCACAGATGCAGTTGGTGAAACGCGCTCCCAAACACCAACACGCCGCATCAGCTCCAGAACAGTGGCAATTAGTGTTATTTTTGCGATCTTCCCGCCCCTTTCCATTAGTCCAAATTTGTAGCTAAGCGCCAAAGCTCTTTGTGGGCCGGACTCGTCATTTAATTAGCTAACTATTTTATTAACTTTTTATCGTATTAATTATTATTTTTTCTCTTCTTCCCAAGTTTTGGTCTTTTATGCTGTGTGTTTTGGATGGAGAGCGAGCTGCGCTGCTTGTTCTGCTGCTGTCGCCGCTGCTCGTGGGGAAGCGTTCTTTTTTGCTTCAATCATTTTTTGCCGATTTCTCCTCATTTCTTCCATCTACGGGGATCCAAACCCTAATCGTTACGAAGAGCGCTTCTCGATCTGCCATTCCCGGCTTCAATCACGCAAAAACCCGGACTTTGGCCTCCGGAGATCGATCTTTGGGGACCCTGCTCGGCGTCGGCGTTTTCTTGCCGCAGCTGTTGGTGGTATGGCTCCTTCTGCCTCGCTTCTCCTGTTCTGGTTTGAACTTAAGCAGCTTTCGTGCTGGATTCATCCTTTCTGTTCTGTCGGTGTGGTTTTATTATGGTTTTCTCCGATCGGGTGGATCGAAATGTGGAGCGGTTTTTTTACTTGCTCTTCTTTTTCTCTCTTTCCTTTTCATTCTAATTTTTGGATGTTGGTAATTTTGGTAAACTGGTAGATCAGTGTTTAGGAGCATTAAAAATTGGTTCTTGGACAATATTTTGGAAATGAATGCGGATTTGCTGAAAAGAAAATGCGGGTTCATTTATAACAGTTTGATTCTCGTCCTTTTTGGTTCTTATTAGGCTGCATAGGTCCGGCTATCAAATTTAAAGTCGAGTTCTTTATAGTTCTGTTAAATGGTGAAAGAAAATGCATAGAAGCAAATAAGAAAGGAAGTCATGGGTATGTCAATTTCTAATCTTGGAGAACAACCTATATGATATATTAGAATAAAAAAAATTGGTATCCATGCATAAATATGTTGATCTGTAGATGACTTTCTAAGTTTACAAGTATCTCGTAGTCCTTAATCATCATTTTTATTCCTTGATTCCTTCGTTTGCTGTAAATGCATAAACATGCAGTGACATTGTTAAAATAAGTAAAAGCTTCAATATCTGCATCCTGCTTGTAACTGATGTGCTTTGTATTTACTAGTCTTCTAATGTCATCACAGAACATGCTTTAGTACTTTACATCTTATCTTTAAGGCCAATTTTCCAGTTACTTAGACAAACAGCATGGACATTCTTTCAATGTAGGTACCAATATGCTTCTGTAGAAGCCGAAAAGAAAACTATGATCTTCGCTAATCCATCTGCAGTACCAATCTTCTCTTTGCTGTTGAGGTAGACTATCCATCTAACATCACCTAAAAATGGGCTCCTTTGGTGGTATCTCAGAGATTGTTGAATTAGATGATAATCTAAATTCTGTTCATCATTCTAATAAATCTAAAACGCTAAGCATTAAGGTGAAAGCAGATAAGTCTGATGTTTATCCTCTGGAAGACGACCTTGATCGCCTCATCAAGGCAATTAGTCTCCGCACCTCATCAAGAGCTCTTGGTCCTTCCAGTCAGACTTCTTCAGACCTAATGAAGAAGAATGCTCTGAAAAAGCCAGTCAGAGTTGGACCATCTCAAGCATCAGGAATAGGGATATCAGAGCCTGTGACCTTGAAACAGGCTTTAAGAAGATTATGCATTTCCCAGGCATCAGAGATGGCTTCCATGAAAAGGTTAACAAAACCTGCTGGTGTATCTGGTTTCTCTGAATCTGGGTTGATTAAAAAGATATACGCGTCTGTTGAAGAAAAAAGAAACGTGGTAGAAATTTCAATTGTGCCTGAAGAAATTCTGCCGGATGCATCTATAAAGAAAAAGAAATGCTGCAAAAGACAAAATCTTGGATCATGTGACCAGATGGCTGTTCCTTCTCCACACACAGCGGTTTCTGCATCAGTGATGCCAAAGATGAGGATTCTTGATGTGATTAAGCCCATGTATGCAGAAGAGGAAGATAGATCACCAGCTTCACTAATAATGAACAAAGGTATTCTGGAGACATCCATATCCAGCACATGCATGACTGCAGCATCAAAAAAGGTGACTTCGACTCCAAGAGCGGTCAAGCAAAATACTCGAAACAAGACGTCTGTTAAGAATGATAGAAAGTCAGAATTAACTTCACCATCTGGTAGTTCCAGTCAACAACAAGCCAAAGTTAACAAAGATGGTAGTCATAGCATAAGTACGTTATCTTGCCACCTTAAAGAACCAATGTCCAAAAATCTAAATCCTGCGAGCACAGTTGTGACTAAGAACATTTGCAGTGACACAAACAAACTTGCTTCAAGTCCAAGTAGCTACAGTGGTGGCAAGTCTGCAGGAGGTAAAATAAGTGAATGTCCAAGATCAGGAGAAAAAGGTGAGTGCTCCCATAGTTCCAAAAGTAGCATGGGGGATTACAGCAGTGGCATTAGCATAAGTGATGAGAGTCACCAGAGTGGCACAAGCTGCAATGGAAGTAGGCCTCACATGTCAAAGGATATAAGATGGGTAGCCATCCACGAGGTTCTGACTCAGCAAGGAGGTTTGGGATTAAAGGACTTTAAGCTTCTAAAAAAACTAGGCTGTGGAGATATTGGGACCGTCTATGTGGCTGAGCTGATGGGAACAGAATGCTTATTTGCATTGAAGGTTATGGATATTGATTTTCTGATAAGCAGGAAAAAAATGATTAGAGCACAGACAGAAAGAGAGATACTGCAAATGCTTGATCACCCATTTCTTCCAACTCTATATTCCCATTTCACGACAGATAACCTGTCATGCTTGGTGATGGAGTATTGTCCAGGTGGAGATCTGCATGTGCTTCGACAAAAACAGCCAACCAGGTGTTTTAACGAACCAGCTGCAAGGTGTGTATGGTTATGCACATAAGGTTTCATGGTTCATTATTCTAGTTTCATTTGGGAATTACATCATGTTTTATAGTGGATTGTGTTCAAATAGACTTTTTTGTTTGTTCTTCTCGAAAAAATATTGTTTTCTTTGTGTTCTTATTTTTGCCATTAATATCGAAGTTTGACTAATTTTTGGCCCTAGTATCTGATGGTGCATAATGTGTATGTTCATGCAAAATAGTAAGTCTATGCTATCCTAAGGAAGATATGTGAAACTGGATTGTTTCTATCTTAGCCTCTGAAAAAAATGTCTATATGAAGGCGATTTACAGAGAAGATATTATCTTCAGAAAGCTTCTAATCAAAATGCCAATAGTAAGTTCTCAGCCAGAGCTATTAAAATCATATTATGATATGAGCTATAAGAATTGCTGTAGCAAATCTTGTTCATTTAGGTTGCTATTATTGATGGTTAAGGAACATATCAGGTAGACATGGATTATATCATTTTAGCATAGTCATGTGCAGACAGGACTATATTCTTTTTACATTACTTCTATTATGTTTTCTGACAAATTCATTGTTGTCACTCCTTTATGCAGATTCTATGTTGCAGAAGTCCTACTCGCTCTAGAGTATCTCCACATGTTAGGGGTGATTTACCGTGATCTGAAACCAGAAAACATCCTTGTTCGTGAAGATGGTCATATCATGCTTTCTGATTTTGATTTGTCTCTCAGATGCTCAGTGAGCCCCACTCTTCTTAGATCATCATCATTAGGCACACAGGAATCTTCAAAGAAGATGTTAGGGCCTTGTGCTGAAAATAGCTGCATTGATCCCACTTGTCTTCAACCATCTTGGGTCCAAGCATCTTGCTTCACACCCCGTTTAGTATCTTCAACAGTTTCAAAAACCCGAAAGCTAAAAGCTGACATGTCCAAGCAAGTAAGCCCTCTTCCACAACTTGTTGTAGAGCCAACAGATGCTCGCTCAAACTCGTTTGTCGGGACTCATGAGTACCTGGCCCCTGAGATTATCAGAGGGGATGGCCATGGAAGTGCTGTTGACTGGTGGACTTTTGGAATCTTTCTATATGAATTACTCTTCGGTAGAACACCATTCAAGGGACCTGGAAATGAAGAAACTTTAACCAATGTGATCTGTCAAAGCCTGAAATTTCCTGAGAACCCAAGCGTTAGCTTTCATGCTAAGGATTTGATCCGAGGCTTGCTCATAAAAGAGCCAGAGAATAGGTTGGGGTCCGTCAAAGGGGCTGCTGAGATTAAGCAGCATCCATTCTTCGAAGGACTGAACTGGGCCTTAATCCGTTGCGCTACACCACCAGAGACCCCAGGAATTTATGATTTCCAAACCCCCCTGGTAACTCGGAAGAAAAAAGAAGGCAAGTGCCTAGATTTTAGGAGTAACGGAGGGGATGTTGAATTTGAACTTTTCTAGCAAAATTTTGTTCTGTGCAGTTGTAGAGAGATAGGTAGTCTTTATCTTATGATCCTACATGTTGTACCTGCTATATTTTATGTATACTTAGATGCATATTATATGGCTGCAACTGTAAGCTAAGCTTCCACTCCATGTTAATATATTATGAGTTAGATTACTGATTCCTCCTGTCCAACTTAGCTTCCTGTAAGCTTTAGCTACGCGGAATTATGGCTCAGCATTGGAGGAGCTCCATCATTCATTCATCAGGTATGTAACTTGTGATATATCCTGTTTCATTTCAGAGAACTCATTTTATAATTGTGTCTGTGCTTGTTCGTGAAGAGATGTTATGACTTCTGCTGTGACTCTGAGTTCTTTATCCATGAAAGAAATAACTTGTGCTCATGAAAGGATAACATATTTATTAGTATGACATGCAAGTGGATTCCGCAGGACAGAATGCAAGCTCTCCTATTTGGAGGTCTGTTCTCCACTAGTAAATGAACACGTTGAAATGTATAATGCATGTTGATTAAAAATTGTGTGAACTTACATATGGATTCATCTTAACGATTAATGTTGTATGATAATCAATAATATCAATATATATTCCATGACATTTATAAATCATAATATAACAGTCAACTTGACATAATAATAATAATAATAATAATAATAATAATAATAATAATAATAATAATAATCAATATTAGCATAAATTAATTCACGAAAAAATGTTAGCATAAAGTATGTTCTGGATATTTTTCTTGATACATTTGATAAGATATGGAAACATATTTGAAAAAAAAAATACTATATCACATAATGGTGTGGATTACGTGTGCTATTAAACGGCGGTACACCCTAACAATATAAGACACACGATGTACCTTCGTTAAATCCATTTTAATATGATATTGTAGCGCAATGCTTTACAACTTACCTAATAAATGTATTTGAAATCAGATGATTTGTTTCCGGTGAACTTTATTCTAGTTTCGGATGAACTTTTAGCGTAAAAAAATATTCAATAACTTTTAATTAATTTGTTTAAAGTAATTTTTTAGGTGATTTTTTCAGTGCCTATTTTTTTTATATTTACGATATATTAAGCAATATTTTATTTATAAGATGAAAAATAGCTTATTTTATGTTTCAATGTTATTTTATAACTCATATAAATTTTGTTAACATATATTTATATTATTTATATGTTAGTTAAGGTGAATTTATATATGTTAAAAGATATATGCGTGATTATATAATATTAACTAGTTAGGATTACATTGGATTCGTTGGGTAATTTTTTATTTAAAGATCATCTAATTTTAATATTTAAAAAACTAAATTTTAATTCGAATAGAATCATCTTTTAAAGTCTTTCTTTTCGTTTTTTTCTTAGTTGCACCCTCATTTTCTTCATATTTTTTCGGTGATTATTATTTTTTTTGCATCATTTTCACAGCTTAGTTGGTGAGTAATATCTTATGAGCAGCAAATCTAATTGAAATTTATTTTGAAAATAAATAGTTACATATTTTAATAAAAGTGTTGATAATAATAATAAGCAGTCACAAGATTTTTTTTTAAAAAAATATTATGACATGTTTGAAGTTAATTTTAGGTTAAATATATTACAAAATTTAAATAAAATAATTTTAAAATTTAATTTATTATTATATTTATAATTTTTAGATTTACGTAAAAGAAACAGAGATCATGTATTTATTTTTCAATTTATAAGTCCAAATTTTTATTTATTAATATTTTTAAAAGTTTACTTATAAATGTTTTTTCTATCTACTTATAAAGGAATACAAACATCTCCATAGCTAGCGCAATTGATCAAAAGGACGATATCTTAAAATTATATTAACGAATTTATTATGTAATAGAGATTATTTAACTAAGTTTATAAGTAATTTAAATTACTTATAAGTTAATTTGAATTTTTTTTCATATTTGATAAAAAATATACTTATAAATTGTTAGAGTAATAACTTATAAGTTCAAAAAATAAACAAATCTCCTATTTATTTTTAAAATTATTGACATATTTTCTTTAACCAACTATATCATAACTATTTATTAATATTATCAACACTTTTATTCAAATATATAATTACTTATATTTTAAAATAAATTTTAATACTTAAAATACTTATCATTATTAGTATCAAATATTTTTTATCAGTATAAGATAATTGATTCAATTAAACTTATTATTAAATTAATTAAGCATATTATGAATTTATTATGTAAGATAATTAAATTAATTAACTGCTTTAATTATGGTGGGATATTAATAATTCTGAATTTTAAACTGAAAAAAAAGATGATACATGACATGACATGACACGAGCGGCCATGAATGTGCTTAAGTTCACATGTGTGGGACAGTGCCGGTACTCCAAAGTCCGGTCATTAAACTCTTCCCTTTTTTTTTTTAAATATCTCATCAGTGCATGAGTGAGCAGATGGCATCCAGTCAGGCAGACAAGCACATAAAGCAAGTCACTGCATGCCAAGCGCCAAACAGCCTTTTTTTTACGGTATTAGCAGCCAAACAACTTTTCCCACCGGCCGAAACAAACCAAACAAGCCAAGCACTTCTCACGCCACAAGTACCCACCACCTCCATTAATCTCCTCTCCTTTTCACCACTGTTAACTCCACGTTCATAATTTATTAATAAAATTATATCTAAAAAAACTTAATAATTCTAGATTTGATTTTTAAAATTATCAAATTAATCAAAAAAATAATGTTCTATTTTTAATAGTTCTAAATACTAAGATTCGAATGGATACTTAAAGGAAAAACTCTCTTCCGTCCTCAGTTAAAAAAAGCAATAATGTTTTAACTCATGACAAACAAGAAAAAATAGTAACTGAGAAAGTTGTTGTAATATATGATAATGATATAACTAATAGAAGGAAAAGATATTTCCTTTAAAAATCGATTCAACTGCTGTTTGTTTTTCTTTTTGTTACTGATCCACGAGCTTCTCTTTTTTGTCAATTTTGTTTTAGAAGTTAATAATTTCGAAAAAAACATAAATATTTCTTGATAAAAAAATTATATTTTTATCATGAATTTATTTTGTTAATCCGTTAAATTAACCAAATGGCTAAATAGCTGATTATGTGCAACATATTCGTTTAAAGTATAACTTTTGTTGAATATGAAGTTATTAATATCTAATTACTTTAATTTGAGACAAAAAAATATAAAAAAACTAAAAATAATTTTGAGATTTTAATTTTTTTTTAAAAATTATTTATTAGTCAAATGCAATATATATATATATATATATATATATACATATTAACAAGTATAATGAAAAGAAACAAACGGCATTCTCATGGGCCCACATGTATATTTTTGAATAAACTAAGATGAATAAACCCCGTCCGTCCACGTCGTGATTTGTCACGTTTCTCTCCTTCCCTCTCTCTCTCTCTCTCTCTCTCTCTTCCTTCTCGCTTTTCCAGTCACTCTCACTGTGCAGTTGCACTATATATATCTGCAAGCGTGTATGGCGTTCTTGGATCCCGAGAAGGCCCTCACCCTCGTCTGCTCCGTGCTCGACGCTTTGCCAAGGTCGCTGCGCAATGGCATACACCCTCGCCGGTGTACAGCTTCCGGCCGCCGCGCCCTCCCGATCCGGCTCGCTCGGCGATCGAAGGCACGGCGCGCCCACCGCCGCCGCCAGTAACCTCTCCTTTCTCTCTGGCAAGAACAACGGCAGCGTCTTCCCCGGTAAGACCAATTTCACGTGCGGCATTCTCAATCCATCTCTTCTTCTTGGCCATTTTTTCATGTATCTGTTTTTGCTCAAGAACTCCGTGATTCTTAGGGCTCCTTTCCGACTCCTTTCCCCTTTTCTGACATTTTGGTTTGCTATGCTCGATTTTTTTTTATTTTGTTTGCACTTTTTTGGTGGAATGTGTGATTGCCAACTTTTTTGGTTATTTGATAAATATGTACATACATATATATACATTTGTATGATCGCCAACTTTTTCGTGGTAATTTTTAATTACTTCAATCGTCACCCATCAGGACCATGTATTTGCTCTGTTCTCTGTTACCTTTTATAAAATACTTAGATCGCGCTTCTTTTTTCTTTTTCTCCTGTACATGAGTTGTGGGAATGGAGGCACAGACTCCATCGTCTATATAGAATTTAGCAGTTAAGTGAGGACTGAGGTGATGTCGTGGATCGATGATGCTGGATAAGTTGTGAAGGCGAGGGATTTTGGCAGTGGGCGTGGTCACTGTGAGATGTGCTTGATGCCGTGATCAATTTTTTTGAGAAGGCAGTGAAGCTGGAGGCATTCCCATGCAAATTATATCAACAGCTATTGTTTATCATCTTTTGTTTCGACATCTTGGCTCCAGAAGATAAAAAGAGGCACAGCGTGGTTTTTTCAGGCTATCTTCTTTTCTATAGTTGTCATAAGGCATATGACCATTTACTCTCACTAGAAGCTTGCTTCACCTAGACACGATGTGAGAAATGGTTAGCTTGCTTTTTTCACATTTTGCACTACAGACTGCTGTCAGCATGCAGTGAGAGCAGCTGAAACATTTTTGTAACTCGTAATTTTCTCCTAGTTTATTATAGCTCTTTTGATCATGACGTTCTGATAATATGTTTGATCATAAATGATGAATTCGATAAAGTCCACTAAAGTTTTTGTACCGCCTCAATAAGTTTCCACATTTTAGAGAATTTAAGAATATCATAAACACTCATGTTACTTTTAGCGACATTAAAAATGTTTTTTGATCCCATAATTTTTTGTGGATACTTATGAATCTGTCTTTCTTTCATGAGAATATCTATTTTAAGATATTCATTATTCTGAAGTGTCAAAGGTGCTTTGCTTCTGAATATTTCATCTACGTCTACTGAAGAAAAATATATGTTGTTTTTTCTACTTGTTTATGCTCACCGTATGTCTTATCTTAGGAATTGCTGGAAGTTCCCATCAAATCAAATCGTCACCTTTAATTGTTGCTGCATTTGGTAAAGTGTTAGTTCCAGGAAGCCAAAACGATGATGTCTTGCCCTCCACCGATCCAATGGTAAATTCTAAAGTGACTTAGTTGGCAGATAGTTGAAACTTATTATGTTTATACTTTTCATTTTCTCAGTGAATGTGATAACTTGTTTCTAAAACAACTTTGACAAAGTAGTGGGGTGTGTTTACTGTGACTAATATTCTGTTTGGAAGTCAATTTGTGTTTCACCATGTACCAACCTTCCCACTGATAAAATTGCTCTTATTTCATCATGTATAAACATTGAAATATTTTCTTTTGCTTCTTGTTCAAAATTGTGATTAGATTGCAATCAAATTCAAGACACGACAACAAGTTTATGTTGAGTTTTTTTAAGATTGAATCGGGAATGGTCACTTGGACTGTGTCACCACATTTCCCTTTGTAAAGTTTCTGTTGTTTCTTCTTAAGATTAAATCAAGTGTTCATGTAGCAAACCACAAGTAATCTGAAATAAGTACAATAAGGACATTTATTTTTTTCATAGTTTACTTTCAAAGTTTTGTCCCTTAAAGTTGATGTATATTTCGTAGCAATGCTTCTTTATAAGCTGATTTGCTAAAATGTTATCCAGGTAAGTACTCCAGCTAAAGAAGAGGTTATGACAGAACAAGGGCAAACATCCACCTCCTCTGAACTCGGCAGGGGAAAAAACATGAATCAAGGTGGTTCTCAGTCTGATGAAAAAATGAAGAGAATAGAGCTTCCCCCAACTGGTGATGGACAAAGAATATATGAATTTGATCCTATGTTGCGTGGTCATAGAACACATCTTGAATATAGGTAGGTTTCTTTCTTTCACTACTTAACTCGAAATACTTTCTCTGTATT
Organism: Pontederia paniculata; assembly: GCA_001647135.1. Lineage (NCBI taxonomy): Eukaryota > Viridiplantae > Streptophyta > Magnoliopsida > Commelinales > Pontederiaceae > Pontederia > Pontederia paniculata. The sequence goes on along the minus strand of LTAE01001125.1, from coordinate 31,718 downwards.
TGTGGTGGTACCTTCTGATTGGGCCTGGCTCAGGCCAGTCAGATGGGGCTCTCACTCTCTCGTCTTTGGTAACATTCCATCTCCACTGTTGCAAGTATTCATTTGCACTACAAGAATAATTAATACCTATTTTTATGCTTGATTAAATGCATTCTGCACTTTGAGTGACTTGTATACCTGAGGTTATCATCTATGATGGTGTTCTAGGAATTTCCTTAATGTATATATTTATTCTTGTTATATCTTTTGCCTGAGAAGAGGACGAAGGGAAAAAACATTATGCCTTCACTTTCTAACTTTGGAAAATAAACAAGATTTGAGGCCTCACATTTATTTCAGATCATATTGTTTTACTGAGCAAGATTTCTCAACACTCGTAGAATGAGTTAACTATTGATTTGGGTATGATGTGAAAACATCTCTATCACAAATCTCTTTAATAATTAAATTCATATTTCCAATACAATGATAAGGATCTTGATTCTGTTAGATGCAAACTAACTGGATTATCAATCAAAACACAAATGATTATAACCATTTGTTTGGTTTATCTCAGACAATTATGTAGATGGAGACTTAAAATTTATACTATTATAATGTTTTTTTTACTTTATAACCATGTTTATTGGCATGATAAGCAACTTAAATCTAATGTTCAACTTTTTTTAATGCCAACAGATATAGCTTGTACAGAAGGATGCGTTACCTTATTGATGAACATGAAGGTGGTTTAGATGCATTTTCCCGTGGATATGAGAAGCTTGGATTTAATCGCAGGTAGAGTTTTCCTTTTATGTTTTCCTGAAGAAATTGTGGTAATGTATTTTATGGGTTTTTTATCTTAGTTTTTGTGTTATTATGTTGTTTATTTCTTTATAAATATGTATAGTTAATTATTGCTGTAATTTGTGCCATCTCCCCTTGCATTATTTCTGAACTAATCTTCATGCCAAAGGTTGGTTACTAGGCAGGGGCGGAATTAAACTACAATGTGAAAACAATTTATTGTATTATGAATTTAAGTCTTGCCATCTTGCTGCTAAGTCATTAATTTTTTTCCTGATTTAACCTTGCTCATGCTATATCTATCTGTATTTATGTTTTGTTGAGGTTATCCTTGATGAGGTTTAATTTTATGTCGATAACATTTTGAATCATGTAAAAGCTTTGCTTTGTGAATGGGCTGTGAATATGTGAATTGAGGCTATTCAAGCCAATACATATCATTCTATTGTTATAACTATAACTGAATAAACATGTATTACTATTAATTTCGAAATATTTATTTTATCGTCTCGTTTGAGAAAAAATTATGCTTTTTCGGTAGAACATATTATTTTATATCTATAACCAATTTGGTTGCATCTATTTTATATTAACCTATTAACTTAGGCTTTAATAAAGAAAAGATCCTTCAGGAGAGCAACTCAGTAAGTGGAACCTTATTGATAGCAATAGACTTATTTTGACTTGCATCCTCTGAACTAGACTTTTCGGCTTTCCCCCCTTAAACTATTGGAACTGCCACTTGTTTCACCTCATTTATATCAACTTAATTACTTAATCTTAAACCTCTAACACAGATCATTTTTTCATTAATCTTTTATTATCATTTTTATTATTGGTCATGATCAAAATATCCACACATATGAATCACGAAGGAGTCATGCAATTCCCTTTGCCTTTTTATGGTGCCTTTGGTTCCACTGTAATAGTTGTATTTTTATAGAGGAAAGGCGTCATGTTGAGAATATTGTATCTACAACGAACAATATAATAAGGGACTTGGATGAGATGTTGATTGGAAACAGTGTAACGATTCCTTGCTATATATTGGATGGTTGGACATGGCAACCATCCTTCCTTTACCTCTTCGAGAAATAATTTTATTATTAAATGATTTTATCCTTGTTTCATATGCAAAATAAGTAAACAAAAAACACTCGAAAATTCCACTCTATGGCTTTCTTGGTGCGTCAAGCTGTTCAAGTAGACATGTAACAATTTGACTAGTTGATAACACTTAGCAGTTATATGTAGTTTCTCTTCATTGCTCGTACTTTTTTGTCACCTATCTGCTAAATGTAGTGTACCAGTTTCTCTTAATTCTTATACAGTTTTCTTTATTATACTCATGTTTGTTAATGTTAGATATTGGCCTGTTTCTCAAATTCAGTGTTTAGAACTTATGCACTTTTTGTGTTCAAATGTATCGTCCAGAAAACGGTCTTGCATGTGCAATTCTAATGTTTCTTCATGTAGATGTTTTCGACTCCTGACTTCTATTATGGAGTTGTTTAGTTTAATAAGTCCCTACCTAGAGGACATAATTGATAGAACTAGAGTATGCCAGCATGTTGGTGCAAATGTCTTCGATTCATTCTTCTTTTTACATTCTACATAATAATGTTGAAATATATTACTGTATATTTATTTTCTAATGAGATTTTGCATCACTTAACAGTTTATAACAATGCATTTTGTTGCCTAATGCCTTTTTTATCTTCTGAAACCTTTAGGCTTGACTCATAGTAATGTTTTTTAACCTTCCTTATTTTGGCAGTGCTGATGGCATTACTTATAGGGAATGGGCCCCTGGCGCAAAGGTAAATACATTTGGTAATTCAGCAATATAAAAAATTGTTTGGTGACTTGAGTCTTCATATAGTTGCATGCTTTGCTAAGGTAGGGGAGGGGTTACGTTTGATATGCTAGTGTTTGCTCATAACATCATCATGTCTTCCTGAGATATGACATCACATTTTCTGCACTGCAGATCAGCTAACTTTTTATGTTCATAATTTATCAATATAGTTCTTTATGTTAATAGTTGACATCTATGCAGATGATATCTATCCCTTGAAGTTTTACTTTTTACTGCTTCCTTTGTTTCATTTACATGGAAAGTTTATAAAGTTATTGCACATGATTTTGGTCAACATTTGTTAGATGATGCGTTAAAGTGTTTCATAGTTACAACTGCTGAAATGTGATGAAAGCATCATACAAGTCTTTCGATGTCTCTCTCTGTTCTTGAATTTGTTTGCAAAAAGAATCAATATGAAATTGCAAGTATTCTTGGTTTCACTAATGTATGACTTCAAAATATTGGATAGTAATCAAATATGTCGATGCAATAGCATAGATTAAAACTCAGAGGCAATATATTATAGATGATTTGTGCATCTACGAATCTTCTGGGCCAAAACACCAAGCTAGTTTATTATTAGTCAGAAACCTTCCGTCAGAAAGAAAGTCATTGGAAAATCGAACATCTTAAAAAAATGTTTACAAATTTTCATATAACTGCATTGGCAACTTATGTGTTTTGTGCATTAATTCATCTGACTGGCTGACATAACCTTGAATGATTGTTAAAGTTGATGGATTACTCTGGATCCAATTTGCATGCCTTTTCTTTTTTGCCTTTTATCCTTTATGCTTATAAACCTAGGTCGAAGGCTTTTGCCTTTGCAAGATTGCATACATGCAGCAGGGAGCAGGGAGAAAACCTGGTGTCGTGATGCCCCACAACTTGATGCACCTGTCTAGATGAACAAGTTTTTATTATCTTCTAATAAAACTGTTCTTCATATATAACAAGGTTGTGTTTTGGTAGGCTAGATTTTTTTCTTGTGTTCTTTTGATGTTTTTGAGCCAGGTGAGACTTTGGCACTACAAAAAGGAAGATGTAATTGAAGCCTTTTGCTTCTGTGTATGAGTGTAGTTACAATATCAGTGTGCATTGCTACCAATGAGAGTTGGTTCAGATGGTAGTAGGGTCTGAGCTCTGGGGTTGAGGGACGAGGGTATTAGTAGTCTCAGGTGCTAGTAGTCCTGGATACCAATGGTTTACCTAAAAAAAAATCAGTGTGCTTTGCTAATTGCAATACCAAGATCCAGTTACTTTGTCTCTTAGCTGCATTGTTTGCTTTCTTTAGTCGGCATAGTAATTTCATTTATTAAATCTTAATCTGTGCTCTTAACCATCAATATGGATGGAAAACTGCTAGAGAGGTTGTGGACCTATTTTATCCTTAATGTCATGTTTGAAAGGTATTTGTCTTTTGAGATAACCTAATGAGTATACATATTTACTCTGTACGAAATATTACTCTTAATTCTAAGCTCTAGTATGTTTGCCTTTTCAAACAATGACTTCTTTAATTCTATTGACAGTCAGCAGCACTCATAGGTGACTTTAACAATTGGAATTGCAATTCTCATGTTATGACTCAGGTATGCCCTAATCTATCTTGAAAACTTGTTTGCATTATCAAGAGCAGCTGTGTCCATTTTCTATGTGAATTATGCATAATGATACAATGACAATGCATTTGGTATGACCTACAAGGTTTAAACATGGAGCTTCTTAATCAACAAGAGAGATATCAATATATCGGGCCATGCCTATTGGTTTTGTCTTTTAAATTCCATCTACACAGAAACATTAGAGAAGTGATGTGAAATTCTTTCCACCTTCTGTTTTCTCAATGAAATGGGCAGCTTGGCTACAATAATTAACCTCACCTAATATTCACATGGCATTTGTGTATGTGGTTTCCCGAGTTGGCAAACTTTGTTGTATTATGAAGTGGCATGCAGCATGCTTGTCAGTTTTGTTTCATATGGCTTCTGTACACATTCTAAGATCAACTTGGGTTGCTATTTTGTTGTTTCTCTCCTCTATCTTGTTATATGAACATCATTTTCCTTTTTGACATATGTTCCATATGAATTCATACGAGTCTATGACCAACATGGTAATTCATGCTATAGAGGTCTGCAATATGTAACTTGTATAAGACTTTGATCCTGTATGCTGATTTCAAGTGCTTACTCATTTTCAGAATGATTATGGTGTGTGGGAGATCTTTCTACCCAATAATGCAGATGGCACACCAGCTATTTCTCATGGTTCACGAGTAAAGGTACTGTATTGATGCCCAACTTGGTTTGCATAATTTGTCTAGGTCTGTGTTTAATGCCACGCCTTATATATAGAAGTACACTGCTTAATGTCATGTATCATGTACTTTTGGCTTGCACGGATTCTTCTGATGCTTATACATTTTATTTGGTAGTCCAAAGATATGCCTACCAAGTATCCTATGTTCTCACGATACAATAGGGTGATTTTTTTGTTTCTTATGGATTTCCTACGTTAATGGCACTCATGAGTTTTAGATTGATTTCATCAGGATTAGAATTTCATGCGCACAGATTGTGTAAGAATTCTGTACAAAACTAACGAACGAACGTTTTCATGCTAACTTTATATGAATTGATGAATTACAGATACGTATGGACACTCCATCTGGCTTTAAGGACTCTATTCCTGCTTGGATTAAATATTCTGTACAAGCACCAGGAGAAATACCGTACAATGGGATATACTATGATCCTCCAGAGGAGGTATTGTATAATTTTCTATTATCATTGAACCTTGAAATTGTTAGTGCACCCTGGCATTCTTTGGTCAAGTCTTGTGATGCTAAAATTCATCCTGAGCGCTAATTTTATTTTCCGTGTTAGTTGCTAGGTTGATACTGTTCATATTTCTTTGGATTTAATGAGTAATGAGATTATTCTTAGCCATCAGTCTCCAGAAAGGTGTTTTATAGTTACTTACAAAATCTCTTAATATGCATTGACAGGAAAAGTATGTATTTCAACATCCTCAACCAAAAGCTCCAAAATCGTTACGTATTTATGAATCGCATATTGGAATGAGCAGTCCGGTACTTATCTTTTCTTCAGAGTTATTCATATTTAATTATATTTGATAAGATTCACTTTCAAGTTATGACATCTGTTTGTGCTCCAGTGTTGTTAACTTAGGTATCTGCATTGCATCTTTCTAATCATGACAATGTCATGCTTTAACTTTATCTTAATCTTCGTAAATGATAAGTAGATAAAGATGCCTATTAGATATATTTATCTCGTTGTTATTGAGTGTATTTGAGTCTATGCTAGTCCTTTGCAGTTAGCTATTTCATTTTTTTTGCTGACTATATAGGGACTTTCAAATATTTAGTCCTTTTCTGAGAGGGGCACATCATCGGGTGACACCGAGTGAAGATTTAGCCTTGCATACTGGCTCAAGTTCACCTAGTTTTTGTTAGATTTCCTGCAATTTTTTTAACTCTAACATTGTGCAACATCATAGTTCCTTTCTATTTATGTTATGCTGGTTTGTAGAATGCAAGTTCACTACATTAATCACAATAAAAGAAGAAGTTTGTTTTCTTACTGACTGGAGATTTCAGTGAAAGTATTTGGGTTTTCTCTATTTCTCACTAAAATAATGGATACATGCAGGAACCAAAGATTAACACATATGCTAGTTTTAGGGATGATGTGCTTCCTCGAATTAAAAAGCTTGGGTACAATGCAGTTCAGATAATGGCCATTCAGGAGCACTCATATTATGCAAGCTTTGGGTATGATTTTAATTTCTTTTCTATAGCCTTGTTTTCTAAATATAATATTTCATACTATGCATTAAATTGATCAACGTAAATTTTGCTAAAGACGTCAAAGTAATAGAGATCAGTAGTCTATATGCTGTCGATTACCAAGGAGGAACTAGCATGAATCAATCCCAAAGAGGCTAGTGTATAATCAGCTATGTTTGACATAGCTTCCTTGGTTGACCAGGCTGCCTATAGTTACATGTTTGTTCATTGTAGTACCTCTCAAGTCTCAACAGAAGGTGCTGTCCTTAATGTTTAATTTTTTGACAAAAGTGGGACGGGTAGCATTTGACAAAACTGCCCTGTTGATTTTTTACTGTTTATGACTGTGATTCAGTGTTTGATCTTTGCTGGAGGTCTGCTAATACTATGCTGTTGTGTACTTCTCATGTTTATTACTGAATGTTTTTATTGCTAGATTTCTATGATGCTTGCACTATAGTAAATAATATTGCATTAGTTAACATAGGGTTGATGTAGTTCGGAAATATTCCTGATAAGAAATGGAACCTGTATAGTTATACCTATAGAGATTACTTTTTCTCAAAGATAACTTTGGTTGTAAATTTCAATGTTGCTTAAACTTTTTTTACTTCTAATTTTCAGATAATCATGTTTGTAATGCAATTGTGTAGGTATCATGTCACAAATTTTTTTGCACCCAGTAGCCGGTTTGGGACTCCAGAAGATCTTAAATCATTGATTGACAAAGCTCATGAGCTCGGACTTCTTGTTCTAATGGATATTGTTCATAGGTAAAGATTGATTTTTCTTAGAGGTTTATCTTCTTTTATGGTAGAACCATACGGGTTTATATAATATATTGTAAACCAAGTACATAAGTAACATATCCTTTCTTCTGCTTTGCTACAGTAATGCTGAAGCTATATGACAGTATGAGTTCTCATTTGTGTTTATATTGAGCATTCTCATTTATTTGCCCTTTAGGAAGTTAGCTTGGTCAGTTTTAATCATCATACACTAGTGATAGCTATAGTATATAAATACTACATGGCAAATCCAACTTTTGAGCTTCTGGTTTTTGTATATCTGTTATTATGGAAACTGTTGTAGATTCTTTATGCTGATCTTTCTGGCCTGACTTGTAGCAAGAAAAAGTGGCAAGGCAGATTTTCTGGCCATGTTGGTTATTGCACAATACAACCTTGTTTAATTACACAGTAATACTTCACATGATAAGGCATGTTTCTGTCTTTGATTCCAGTCATGCATCAAACAATGTCTTGGATGGCTTGAATCAGTTTGATGGAACTGACTCACACTACTTCCATGCTGGTGCACGAGGCTATCACTGGATGTGGGATTCTCGCACTTTTAATTATGGAACTTGGGAGGTCGGTGAAAGATCCTAATCTCTGGCTATCTGTTGCTTCATTCAATATAATTCTTATGTATATATTTCTTTCTTTTTAATTAGGTTTTAAGGTTTCTATTATCAAATGCAAGATGGTGGTTGGAAGAATACAAGTTTGATGGGTTTCGATTTGATGGTGTGACCTCAATGATGTACGCTCATCATGGTCTACAAGTAAGCAAATATCACTAATATACCTAGCACCTTTCAAATATCTAGCAGAGTACACTTTCCTAATTGTTAGTATTGGAGAATCTGTCGCTAATTTGTACCAGAGTATGTCAAAATACTTACATTTCCAAGACATAATGACATCCTAGTTTCTGCAGCATATTATCTTTTATATTGAAACTCTATGTTTGATACATCTGATATGATGAAAGTTCTGTTATTGACATATTGGCTGAACATTGTCTGGATGATAAATTAAATCTGACTGCACTATAGGTATCCTTTTCTGGGAACTACAGTGAATATTTTGGGTTTGCTACTGATGTGGATGCAGTGGTTTACTTGATGCTGGTAAATGACCTTATCCATGGACTTTATCCAGAGGCTGTTTCCATTGGTGAAGATGTAAGTAAAACTTCTGTTACATTGTTTTAGTTTTTTTGCTTATAGTTGTTTCGATTCGGGTATTTCTGGGGTGACCATCAAAACTCATTCAGTTAGCGAAAATATGAACCATAAAATACCTGATGACTGATATAACATGATACTAGATTTTTTTTTGTGATGAACCATGTGAATCTAACATTGGTCTTTTCGTCTCCTTATTTGGATTGAATTTGTAACTCTATAAAATGCATTTGTGGTAATACGAGAACACGGGGTGGGAATTTCAAATCAAAATCAAGGTTTAAGTATCGATGAAGTCCAACATATTTTACCTGAAACTTTTATTGATGATTTCAACTTTTGAAATTTAAGGTCATGTTTGGCTTTATGTTCTTTAGAAAATAAAAATGAATTTAAGTTTTGGTTTCCATAAATTTGAAATAGAAAACTAAAAATATAAGAGAATGTATATTTTGTTTTATTTTCCAATTGAAGAAGTGATGGTGAATATGTAAATATGTTTTATGTAATGGTAATTTTTACTTTTAACACATTAAATAGATTATCATGCTGTGAAAATATTACAATGTGTTTTTCTCTTCCCTCTTCTTTCGCCCTCTCCTTCCTCTTCTATGTTCTCCCCTCTCTCCTCCTTTTTCCTCTCTTTTCTTTCTCTTCTTTGTTTTCTCCTCTTACTCTTGTTTTCTGTATTTCTCTATCCTCTTATTTCATTTTTCTATTTTTTATTTTCCTCTCTTCGTTGGTTTTGCTTTCTCATCTCCTCTTATCCTTTCTCTTTCATCTCCCTCCAATTTCCTCTCTTTCTTTCTTATCTCCTTTTTTCTTTCTTTCGTATTTCCTCTCATTCTCTCTCTCTCCCCTATTCCTCCCTCTTTTTTCCCTTTCTCTGTTACCTATTCTATCTCCTCATCCTCCCCCTACTTATCTTCCTTTTTTTCTCAATTCTTTATCTTTTATTTTGTCTCTTCACTCCTTTTCTTTTCATCCCTCTTTGTCTCCTCACTCTTTATGTACATGTTGTTAAAAAACTTATTCTCAGATTTTGTAAACGGCAAACAGGGATTTCAAACCAAACATGATTCCTGTTTTTCAGAACCAAATGATCCCTAAAATATCTTTTTTGGAGGGAGACAAGGATTTTTTAGGATGGATGAATAAGAGTTACTGATTTTTTTTTGTCTTAATGCTCATTGACATTATGATGGATGGTTGCAACTTGTAAGGAAAATTATGACCCAATTTATTCTGACTTGCTTTCCATTTCTGAGATTGTGCAAAATCATAGACCGTGTTGAATAACTATGATAGTCGAGTTTCTCAGGACTCGAACCATGTTGTTGATATGTGTATTCCTAGGTTGTTTCAAGTTTATGAATAAGATCTATTTTGAATCGTTGTGTGTCATTATTGGTATTTGGTAATTTTACTTATTTATTATGCATGTAATATATTTTTGATGATTTATTGATTTGATACTTATGGCTGATATATAGGTTAGTGGTATGCCAACATTCTGTATTCCTGTTCGAGACGGTGGCATAGGTTTTGACTATCGTCTTCATATGGCTGTACCTGATAAGTGGATCGAACTTCTCAAGTAAGGAGCCTTTCCATCAACATACTAATATAAACATATGTTAGAAAGATTTTCAGGTTTTCATTGGCTTGGCCTTCTTCCTTTATTCACAACTAAGACATTGTTTCTGATCATTTTATATTTATTCATAATAAAATATTAAGAATACAACCCATAGAAAATAAGGAACCATTTTTTCAAATGGATGACAGTATGACACTATTCATTAGTATATTCAATTGAAACTTGGATCATATTTTTTATTGATGTATCAATCCTAACTGATAAATTTTAGCCAATCATTAGCCTAATACCTACACAAATGGTGTAATCAAAGGGCATCATTAGGAACATTGATATTGTAGTTGAACTTTTAATGGCCAGTAACACATCATGTGAAAAATATGCGAGTAACAACTAACATAATATGGTCAATTCTTTGTTGCTTTGTTTTTCTCTGTCATAAATTTTGGTCATAGGACTTTTGTCCCTGTGGTTAAGGCACCATACCATCGTTCATAGTACTTGATGACTGTCCTATTGATGTTAAGATTTTGACAAGTTTAGGAAAATTTAACTGCTGGAAACAAATTGTGGTTGCAAAATTTGCTTCAGGTCAAGTGACGAGGACTGGAAAATGGGAGACATTGTTCATACACTTACAAATAGGAGATGGTTAGAGAAATGTGTGGCTTATGCTGAAAGTCATGACCAAGCCCTTGTCGGAGACAAGACTATTGCATTCTGGTTGATGGACAAGGTTTGTACAATTATTGCGAGGCATATCATTTCTGGATTATGAAACTTGTTATGTTCTTTTAAAATTTTTTTTCTAGGCATGGTTTCGCTGATTATAGAAACTGTGGTAGATTTAATATGTTATTTTGATCAGCATAAGTTCAACCCTCATTAATCATATATAGTTAAGCATATTATTTGTGGCACATACAAGTTTAAGCTATTTAAGTGACTCTTTTAACTTAATTTCTATACAAATAAGTCTCCTTTATAGTTTTGACTATATTTATTTTAAAAGAAAATATTCCAATGTGTGTGTAACATTAGTTATGGCATAAATGCATGTTAGAGCATAAAATAGCATCACATTAGTAGTTAGTTTTTTTTCAATACATTAGTAGAAAGATATTACATAAACATAAATTAGCTGAATGATTCCTGTCAAATGTATCTTTAAGTGAGCATGGATGTTGTTTGGCATTAGGTGTCGGAGAGAAGACACAAGTAAAAGCTGATAACAGATTTGTCTATGTATTATTGATGTTAAAGGTCAACGTGAATCCATGATTAAATAGATTGATTCTGCTTGATTCATCACACTGGTTATGGATTTACTACTGCTTATTTTACAAGTTAACTTTTCAAGATTATATTTGTAGGATATGTATGACTTTATGGCTTTGGATAGACCATCAACACCCAGGATAGATCGTGGAGTAGCGCTGCATAAGATGATTAGATTGATCACAATGGGTTTAGGTGGTCAAGGATATCTCAACTTTATGGGAAACGAATTTGGACATCCAGGTAAACATGTCAGTTTGTGAACATGTTCTAAATTTTGGTCACATACCAGATATATGATTAGAAATGCTTCATGACTTTTATCACTGATAGTCACAATGCTTCATGACTCTTGCAGAATGGATAGATTTTCCACGAGTTGAGCAGCATCTTCCAGATGGGAAGTTCATACCTGGGAATAATAACAGTTTTGATAAATGCCGCCGTAGATTTGATTTAGTAAGTAAAGAGAAGGGAGTAATTTCGTATCTATTTCTGGTTTGGTGCTTCACTCAATATAATTTGTGAAAGTCACTTTGAAGGAGCAGTAATAGTCACCTATCAAGAGAAACCAACTGTATTACCAAACTATCTAGAATGAGGGACACTTATGTCATAAAGAAATAAGGAACAACAATGTTAAACTTAGATCCCTATTTTATCTCTCCAGGTTATTTATATATATATATATATATATATATATATCTTTCGTCTCAATTCTTTACCTTTCCTGATCTCTTTCCGCATTAAATATTTGTCTAATATCCGTTGATCTTTGTTTTGGATTTCCAGCAAGAAACCAATTAAGGCATTAACCTCAAACCAACATCTTAAAATTATGTTTGGACCTAGAAAACGAGTTTATTTTTCATAAATTCATCTATTTTACCCACATAGTTGATGTTCATATAGACATACTTGTGAGTATGATAAGTGTTTGTATCTCAAATCCCTCGCCTTTGTCACTAAAATGATCTTGTTGAATTTTTATTTTACTTTACTGATGTAATCTACCTTACTAAGATCTTAAATTTGTAAGAAGAGGTTCATCCTTTCCATTTATATTTTAGTACTTTACTCATGTGAATGGTTTGAATCTAACCCGCATATTGATATTTAACTTCTATTGCAAGGGTTTTACCTCATGAATTCTAGATTTTCTCTCATATTGTGTAAGTTCTTAGCTTTTTGACCTGATCATCTTTCTTAAAAGCTTAAACATGTAGAAAGAAGTTTGTCTTTATATTTGTACTTATTCCTTATGAGTAAGCTTGCATTTTGTTGAGCTAGCCCGCCCCTTAGGAACTGCACAAGTTCTTGCACCTCCCTTCCTTCAGGGGAGCTATTCAAGGATAAAATTTGGGTCCATTTGTTTGCTTGGATTCTGAACTTATGTAATTTCAATTTACTCATTAATTATTGCATTCTGATATCAGGGAGATGCAGATTATCTAAGGTATCAGGGAATGCAAAACTTTGATCAAGCAATGCAGCATCTTGAGGAGAAATATGGCGTATGTGTTTATTACATTCAACAGATTCCTGATTCAATCAACTGAATGATTACTTTAAAGCATATACATTATACGCAATTAATAATGCTTCACTTTGTATATGAGACAAATTCAATTGCGCGAATGTGACAAATCATGAGACCATAAACTGATTAATGCTATGTAAACCTGCTTAAAATAGTATGTAATAAGGAGATATGTTTTACTCTTACTTTTAATTGCTCTCTCGATAATCCTTATTCAGCATGAGTAGATTTTCTTTGCTCTTTTTCCCTGTAATGTTCTTCTAACATGTTAAATTTTCATGTTATCGTTATCTATACTTCTAACTCAGTAAGAATTGAAATTTTTGCGGATTAATAAAATAGATATAGCAACTGAGTGTAAATTGGTTGTCTTGCTTTTGCATATCTGTCAATCATCATATTAGATGAAGGTTTATGTTTTTGCAGTTCATGACATCAGAGCACCAATATATATCACGAAAAGATGAAGGGGATAGGATGATCATTTTCGAGCGAGGAAATTTGGTTTTTGTTTTCAATTTTCATTGGTCCAATAGTTACTTCGACTACAGAGTCGGTTGCTTACAGCCTGGAAAATACAAGGTATGCATCAAGTCATAATGCTTTGTACTAAACCTAAAGTTCACTATCTAGAAAATAAGAGAGCATCTGCTTTGATATCATGTTTTTTATGGTCAACACACATTTAAGAATTGAGCTGCCATATTGAAAACAAAATGCTTCTCTAACATGCCTAATTAGACAATCATCCTTATAAAATGATAAAAGCCGATGTGAAACATTAAATATGACTTTGTTATCACAATTCAGTAATATAAATATTGGGTAACATCTGTCATTACTACATGATATGTATTAAACTAAAATATCCGAGATAAACATCATGATCAGCTGAAAGCCTGATGATTTAGCAAGGACTTCTTGTTTCTCAGCTATTTTGCTCCCTTGCATGATTGTTTTCCTTTTCCTTTCTATCTGTAACTATTTTGACAAAAGGTCCAACTTTTATCTGCAATAGTCATCGGAGCTTCCAACTATATAAAAAAAGGGCCTACATTAATCTTTTTTTTGGGTGTGGCAAGTAGCTAAAGCTTCTTCTGATTTCAGATTGTTTTGGATTCTGATGATGGGCTTTTTGGTGGATTCAATCGGATTGATCACACGGGAGAATTCTTTAGCACTGTAAGACTTCGCGTTCAAGTCCTTTTCCAAATATTTTGCATTGGCCTTGAAATTAAAGTTAATAGTAGTTGATGCTCGTGCAGGAAGGTGTATATGACAACAGACCTCGCTCTTTCTTAGTGTACGCGCCCTGTAGAACTGCTGTCGTTTATGCACTTTCAGATGATTAACTCAAAGCTCAAGATCATTCGAAAGAATCGACATGAAAGTCGAATTTTCTACCATAATGGAGCCAACTACGTAGTGAAGCTGATGCTCTTTCATTCGATGGTATGATCACCCGAGCATCAATTTTGAGCACTATGTTTGCCAAGGTGCACAATTGGATGTTAAAATTCATGATTCGTAATGTGTGGATTATGCCCTTTGTGGCCGTGAATGCATCGACTCTGTCAGTATACATAATTTGACATTGTCAATATTCTACAGTAACCTTCAATATTTATATCGTTGATGGCAATAAGGATGCAAATGGTTGCTGTTCAGATGACTAATAAGATGACGTAATTTTAGTTTGATAAAGAAACATTGGAATACAAGAAATAAATTCGACTAAAAGCAATCACATTAACGAAAGAAAAAGGGTTAATATATTCTTTTGTATGGAAACTACGTGAACCTTTTCTTTATTTCTTCCAGGAAACTTGATGAAGTTTTGTAACAATTTTAACTTTTCACCACTTTCTAAACAGTTCATGGTAGAATTTCAGAATAGTGATCTAACAGCCCACACGTGTTATTATCTTCTTTTGTTACATTTGCTAATAAGAAAAAAAGTAGAAATAAGAAAATTATGACTGCCCGATATGGTAGTAATAAGAATAAAAGAATAATAATAAGTGGTTACGCTTGGCAATAAGAAAATAATTAGAAAAAAGAAAATTGCATAAAAAATCCCAGACTTCCATTTTTTTGCGTATATAGCCAGGATAAAAATATCAGAATTTTTAAATTGATATTACATTTGGGTTAAACCCTTTTGTTAAATAATAAAATATCAACTTTCAAACATTTCTCATATTTGGCTTAGTAATATTTAATCTAAAAAATTATTAAGTTTGATGTGATAAATAAGTATATAATGAGGTAAATAATGGTGTATAGCAGCACTACACTCCCAATACATTATCTTGATCATTAATTTTAAATCAGCGACCAGATTTAATTGTCTCATCATTTTAATTGGATCAAATTGACTGCTTATTTAAAATCAATGATTAAGATCATGCATGGGGTGCAATGGGCAAAATTCTATGTACCCCTATTTTTTCCATATATAATTTAGTTCAACTTTCTTAAATAATAATTCATTAATAGTATACAATTAATATCTATTTTATATTACTTATTGAACAATTAATTTTTCTATACAATATATTTGAGAATAATAATTACTAACAACTACATAAAAGATACACAATTATCTTTTTTTCTATTCTTTTTATATCTTAGGTATATTTAATATTGTCTATATAGTATTTTGTTATCCAATGAATTTATACAATCATACTTAATAATTTTCTTAAAAAGATATTATGATGCTAATATAAGATACAAATTGAAAGTTTGTGCTGTTTTTATTCAACAAAAATGCTTAAGCTATATTTGATAAAGATTTTAAATTTGTGACTTTTTGTCCTAGGTCATATTTGCAACAAATATAAAAATGGACTTTTCTTATGCAATTTTCTCGAAAACTATTACTGCCCGATATGGTAGTAATAAGATTTAAAGAAATAATAAATGGTTGATTCATTAGGGTGTAAGTAAAAAAGTCAAAATTGATCTAAAGTTTCTAGATAGTAGGTTCTTTAAATTAAGGAACATTAGACGATTAAAATCACTCTTAGGGCCTTAAAAATCAGTAATTGTTATGTTTTGAACACTTTTAATATATTTATTATTCAATTAACATAAAGTTATGTGAAAAAATATTAATAAAAAATATCTGCCATAAATAATTATACTAAAATATAAAATATGTAAATGATATTAATTTATAAAATAAAATACAATTTATTATTATCATAACTACAAACCTATATAAAAAAAAAATAAGGCCCTAAAATATCCGAAAAAATCTATAAATTTGTTGAATTGAGAAAAAAACGAAAAAAAACAGGATGGTTTTGTTTATACATGAAACTTACTGTACTGACTACTAAGCTTCTAAAAAATATTTACAAGTTGGGGGCGTTCATACTTCATACCTCTCTCTGTCGTTGCCGTTGTTGGGAATTCCCGTAGCCGTTGACAGCCGTCGGCAACATCGGACCACACCGAGTAGTACCCGAAGATTTGGTCTTTCTTTTCGACGGCATGCATGTTTTAGTGTTCCTTCTCGAATCATGGGGGCAGTCATGGTATCTAGAAATCAAATACAAGTGGCTCTGCAATCTATCTATTTGTTCGATAATGACACCACTTTTTTTTTCTTCTTCTTCTTCTTCTTCTTTTTTTTCTTTTAATGGATCGAATTCAAAGGTTCTTTCTTTCGCCGTCCTAATCGTTTACAGTTGGTCGCGCACACAAACACATGTATATGCAATATGCATGCATGTGTTTTGGTGGGCTCATCTTTTTCTTCATTAATTCTTTCCACCTGACTGAGGACCATATCAGCCGCGCTTTACACAGAGCTAAAACATCCAATTGAGCAACATCGCATTCTTATACTCTCTCTCTCTCTCTCTCTCTCTCATCGCATTCTTATACTCTCTCTCTCTCCTCACATACTTTTCATGATGATGAGGTCCAGCTACTCGCCCACAACAAATATCCAAAAACCCAGCTAATTGAGGGTTACGTCAGCTACCTGTGACAAAATAAAAATCTAAGAAACTCCCCTAAGATTTAGTCCAATCCAAATGATCAGTCTGTACGTACGGTAATATGTTATATTGCATGTCGTCTTCATTCAAATATTGAGGGGAGATGTGTACGGGACTCGTATCTCCTTAATTAAATAAAGAAAAAAAATTTATCCTCCTAACTTATCCTCTTAATACTCATATATTAAAAATACCCCACAAAGTTAATTAATTTATAGTGAGTGCCATTGTGAGGTATTAGACAGATTATTAGGCTGAAGTTTAGAAGGATATAGTAAAACTCTTAAATAAAAGAGAACCGTAAAAATAAAATTCTAAGGTTTTGATGAAATTCCTTTCGTATTGTAAAATTTTCTTATAGATTTGATCGTCGATTTTCTTTTCTTACTCATTGTTGTTTTTTTTAAATATAAATATAAATATATTATTTTTTTCTAAACTTTGAATTTTTAGAATTATTGAATGCACATCTAATTTAACAATTTTCTTACAAGTAATATTTTAATAAATTAATATAATAATTGTGATACAAATATCAATATAAAATTAATTAAAATAAGTTTACAACTCTATATACTATTATAATATGATTGCTTATTATATACATATAATATAATAAAATCACATACAAATAAATATGTCATTAGATATTGTCTAATGATAAATATTTATAAACAATATTTAATTTGTTTATGATAGATTAATTAACATGATAAAAAAACGTGCCGTACTGAATCTCATCTAACTATAATGAATAAGACATAAAACGATAATTTTTTTTTACGTACAGTAACTCAAATTCGAGATCTCGTTAAATGAGAAACTACTTATCTCTACATCTCGTCTTTAATTGCTAACGCGTAATCATTTTGATATCTATAAATATATCAATATTATTTATAATATATTCTTAAGTCCATGTCGAAAAAATAAGTATCAATCAATTTCTACGTAAGAAATTCAAATTATAAATGAGAATTTATTTTTCAGAATATTGTAATAAAAAAAGTCAAATAAATGCATGATGGTGACATCGTTTTGTCATAAGGAATAATACGCCCAAACATTATATAGATATACTAAAATCACTCTTTTATTTGCCCACACATCTTCCAATTTGTCCTTTAATATAATTAATTATATTTAGTAGTATCATTCTTATTAATATTCAAAAAATAGAATCAACAAGTGCTTAATTTATTTCCACATAATTATAATCATGTTACCAAAAATTGCGCCATCTTCTATGATGACGTGTCATCCCACCTGATTTAATTAGTGCCGCGATTTTTGTGGGCTTTGCTAGTAACACATTTTTTAAATTTAATTCCCGCACGTGTCCCTTCTTTTTTTTTCCGCCGTTATATTTAGGGAAACTGCATATAATCCCGCACGTTTATGTCGTTGTTCTCAGATGTCGGACCTATGAAATCTATGTCGGACAATTAGCATGCAATTAAAAAACTAATAACATTATTTTTAGATTAATCCAAAGAAGGCCAGTTCACGACCAACACCGTCGACTTCGACGCGACTCCTCCGATTCTTCCACCTCCGGTTTAAATGCCCCCTCGACGAGGACCACGACGGTCGCCATTAACGCCTTCCTCCAGAGCTCCAATCACATCTTTAACTAACTCCATCTTGGATTTGATTCCTGGTTCTTTTTTATACATCTCAAAGCTAAAACGTTCGTGAAGCATGGTGTACGATGACTGCTCCTCCGCTTCCTCGTCGTCCAACGAGCAGCAGTTATCGCCGCCGCCGGCGCTACTGCTGAACAGCTCCGGGAGCTCGCCGAGGCCGTCTGCCTCTCCTGTTTTGTCGCCGGCGAAGCGCAAGGCCGGGAGGAAGAAGTTCCGGGAGACGAGGCACCCCGTGTACCGGGGCGTGCGCGAGCGCAACGGGGGCAAGTGGGTGTGCGAGCTGCGGGAGCCGCAGAAGAAGACCCGGATATGGCTGGGGACGTACGCCACGCCGGAGATGGCCGCCAGGGCCCACGACGTCGCCGCCATCGCCCTCCGCGGCAAGTCGGCGCCGCTCAACTTCCCCGACTCGGCGTGGTTGCTGCCCCGGCCGAGCTCGTCGATGCCGGAGGACATCCGCTGCACGGCCGCCAGGGCGGCCGAGATGTTCCGGCCGCCTTCCCCTGCGCCGTCGACGGCTTCGCGAGCCGAGGATCCCCCGGTCGCGGGCGACGGGAGAANGCGGGAGCCGCAGAAGAAGACCCGGATATGGCTGGGGACGTACGCCACGCCGGAGATGGCCGCCAGGGCCCACGACGTCGCCGCCATCGCCCTCCGCGGCAAGTCGGCGCCGCTCAACTTCCCCGACTCGGCGTGGTTGCTGCCCCGGCCGAGCTCGTCGATGCCGGAGGACATCCGCTGCACGGCCGCCAGGGCGGCCGAGATGTTCCGGCCGCCTTCCCCTGCGCCGTCGACGGCTTCGCGAGCCGAGGATCCACCGGTCGCGGGCGACGGGAGAAGGGACGCAGAGGATGGCATTGAGGCAGACGTGGCGGCGAATGCTGTATCTTCGTCGCAGCCGCCTGCGCCGGCGGTGTTCGTGGACGAGGATGCGCTGCTGAACATGGCGGATCTCGTGGACGACATGGCCAGGGGGTTGCTGATGACGCCTCCGGCGATGCAGAGAGGGTTTGACTGGGACGACGTGGAGTGCAACGTTGACTGGTCGCTATGGACGGACTGATTCGTTGACCGTTGTTGACACCGATGTGGATACCGTCGCCAATTTTGCAAACGAAACAATATAGATAACGAAATAAATATTAAATATTAAAAGTGGAGTTAAAAGGATACTAAATATAATTATACGTGGCAAACAATAATTGGATAAAATGTGATGACGTTACGGATGTATTTGCTTAGGACATCGAATCAGTTGTGTACATTGATAGGTCCAATGATGTACATTTGTTCCTGTACCTTTTCCCACATGTGAAATACATTTATTTTTGGTAAAATTTGATATATGTAAAATATTTATTTATTTAACTTTCGGAAGGAGGAGACCTTTACCAATGATATTTTTCACATTTTAAAAAATAAAAGAAAGTTATGTTTACCCATATCGTCTATTTTTTCTATCGATATATTCTTTTATTATCCACTTAGAGGTGTAATTGAAATTTATCCGTATAACTCGTCTATCTAAATAAGTTGCTCTTGTCAAAAAATAACAAAAAAATAAAGTAAATATATCTTGTAATATGTAGTAAAAAATAAAAAAAATCACACCGCCGGGGTGCTCCTCACCTCCTGTCTCGTCCAATAAAAGGAGGGGAGGGAACAAAACTATCACTTCGATGTGCACTGCCCGATGCACACCTCCCATTCCCGGCAGCACAGAAACGAAAGAGCGGAAAAAAATAGAGGGGAAGAAAAATTGGAGAGGAAAGAAAAGAAATGGAGAAGAAAGAAAGATAAAAGAAAAAAAAGGAAAGAAAGAAAATCGTCATCGTTGAATCGAAAAAGAAGAGTGTAGAAAAATGATGGACTAATAAATGAAAGTATGTGATACGGATCTTTATTTATAAATTATCAAATTAATTGATATTATTAATTTAGAATTTGTATTAATATTGATTTATTGGATTGATTAAGAATGAAAATAGATATAGCATTACGGATTGTCTATAGAGAATTATCGTTTAATAATTAATGAAACAATTATATATCATTGTTCATTTTTAATAATTAATAATTATTGATTCATCATTGTTAAATTGGCAATTATTGATTATGATGATTATTAATTGTTAATTAGTTGATTATCGTTAAATGATAAATGGTTATAGCTAATTGTCTTACTGATATTGTTGATAACATAAGTTAGATATTTTTATAATAATCATGATTTATGATTAAATATTATTTATTGAATAATATTATGACATATATTGATGATTGAATTATATTTCTAGTATTAATTGTAGAATTGATTGAACCACACCTAGAAGCGTAATTGTATGTATAGTCGTAATTAGGCTTTAAAATTGACAAACATTGATTGTGATTGTAATTGACTTATTGAAGACTGTTATCTCGATGGATTGTATTGTGGGGTGTTGATCTCATCCCAGGATTTTTCTAAATCATTGATCATATTGTGGGGTGCCGATCTCATTCCGGAATATTTCCAAATCATTGATCTATGATCTAGACGTGGGGTATTGTGGGTACTATGTGTTACCCAGGCTTGGCCAGCCTTATTGACATCGAGATGATCATTATCTTCAATACATTGATAAATGAGCACATTGATTGATTGAATTATTTAATATTGATAATTATCATATGACATATCGAGACGGATTATTGAGAACGGATATATGGAGACGACTTTAGGAAGTCATAGGATGGACTTCCAAAATGTCATATGATATATGATAAAAAAATGAAGTAAAAGATAAACTTCATTTATCATTGATTGGTTATGAGCTATTGATTATTGATATTGATACATTGTGTACCTATGAGTACTTATTGAAGCTCATAACATTATTAATATTTGTAAAGATCGAACATTGATTATTGATAAGATTGAATGATAATAATAATAATAACCATCATAATGTACTAATAAGAGTTAGTACCGATAA
>LTAE01001124.1:7402-61908 GCA_001647135.1 Pontederia paniculata | reverse complement strand
CACTCATCTCTGGTCGCCCGCTAACTTCACTTCAGCTTCATGGATGTCCACTCTCGAGTGAAGCTATTTGTCAAGCTCCTTCTGTCATCCACCACCACCTGTGGACGACCGATCTTGACCTTGTCTCAGCTCCCACTCATCTCTGGTCGCCCGCTGATTCCACTTCAGCATCCTGGATACCCACTCTCGAGTGAAGCTATTTGTCAAGCTCCTTCGGTCATCCGCCACCACCTGTGGCCGACCGATCTTGACCTTGTCCACCGTCTTCAACTGCGCTGCTCGTCCGCTGATTGCACCTCACTCCGCCCAGACGCCCGCTCTTGGAGTTGAAGATATCCGTCAAGCCTCATTGGTCGTCCGCCACCACCTGTGACCGACCTGCTTGACATTGTGCCATCTTCCCTCTTCAACTGCTCTGGTTGCCCGATGATTGCACCTCAATCACCTCAGACGTCTACTTCTGGCATTGAAGATTCGTCAAGATCCTTCGATCGCCCGTGGCACTTTCGATCGACCGACTTGACCAATGCCATCACCTTTGGCACATCTATGGTCGCCCACTGATTCATCTTGAATCCTTTGGGCGTCCGCAGCTTCTCCTCATGGATACTTCGAGTGTCCGCTCATTCCACACTGAGATCCTCGGACGTCTGCTCCCTCCTCTATCAGTACTTTGGTCGTCCGCTCACTTCCTAATGAGATTCTCGAACTTCCGCTAAAGCTTCCTCTGACAGGTCTGGACGTCCGCTCATTTCCCTCTAAAACTTCGAACGTCCACTTTCTTCCCTTGACATTCTCCGAACGTCCACTGACACCTTGCAAGATTCCTTGGACGTCAATTCCTTCTGTCAGCTATCCTGGTCGACCGCTACTCTATCTCTTTAGACTTCGGACGACCTCTGACATTCCGTCGGTCGTCCGCCAATCCTACGGTCATCCGATTTCCAGCCTTCATCAGTCTTGACAAACTCCTGGACGCCCGCTTGTTTTCTCACCAAACCCTAGAAATCCTTTGTCTTCACCTGATGTTCATCGATCGTCCGCACTTCACCTGCGGTCGACCACTCTCCTGTCTGCCATCTGCCTTGGTCGTCCGCTGCTTCTACACTTAGAGCCTTCAGACGTCCACTCCAGCCTTGGCAATCTTTTAGTCGTCCATTGTCTCCACCCGGAGCCATTTGGACGTCCATTGCATTCTTCCTCAGTTCTTCAATCGTTCGCTCTTCAACCTCGGACGACCTCTCCTCTACTTAGCCAAGACCCTTCTTCGACTAAGTCTTCACTGGGCGTTCACTTCTCCTCGGACCGCCCATTCTCCATCCTCTGGTTATAAAGGTGTTGCCTTCGGTCGTCCATTCTCATCATCGGGCGACCTCTCCTGTTAAGCCCTTCTCTGCGGACGTCCACTTTATATCTTTTGTCGATCGTTCAGACTTTGACTCCTTTTCACATAAATTCTTCTTCAATATTGGTTGACCACTTCATATGCTTAGGATCACCACTGTACACATAGAGTTCTTCTTATATGTCTTCTGTGTGCATGGGTCGTTCATTCCTTTAGCTTTGGTCGGCCTATCAACCTCTGAACTTGAACATCCTGTTTCAGAAATCAGCTCAACAACTTCATTAGTTCAAAACTAAGTTCCCTTACAAATTTGTGATCATCAAAACAATCTCGGGATCCTAGATTCAACAAAGGATACTTAGATTGGTGACCAAGTATGGGTCGAATTATGCGCCAAGTGGTCGAATGAGAGCTATAAGAAAAAATGTGAAACGATGAAGAAAAATAAAAAAACAACAAAGTTAAATCAAGCATCTGATTAAGGTGCTTGTTTACACTATTAAAGTTGTATATCTAGAATCACTGATGCAAAAAAATGGTATGTTAAATTTATTTTTAATTTTTTTTATATTTTTGAGTGTGTTATAGTATTTAATATTTGGTATATTTTTTCTTGCAAGAGAAGGAGATGAGTAGAGAACCTAGTGATGACGAAATATTTTTGTCGACCCATATGAAAAAGGAAAACACATGGAGTTGTGATTTTGCCAGGAAAACATATGAGAATTTTTTTATATCACTTACCTTTTAAATAGAATTATTTTGAATCTTTCTCTAATTAGTTTTTTTTATATCACTTACATATAAAAGAATTGTTTTTATATAACTTACCCATATGAAAAAGGAGTTTAAAGCTAAAGAAACTGCATATTTGACTCGGTGTACTCAAGAAGAGTCATCCCGATGAGTAAAAGTGAACTCTGGACTCAGCGTGTTGACATCTACAAAGGGCGTGCTTATGGCTATGGATATTTTGTTGGCTATGCTGATTTTCCACCTTCCTGTGGTGATAATTAGAACCGTCAAATGCAATAAAAGATAGAGTCCCTTCCGCATAAATTGTAATAGGATCAACATCAATTACAAGAGAATCAACACAAATTGTGATAGAAGTAAGAATTTAAAAAATAATTTCATCTTAGAGTGAAAAACTTTGAACGAAGTTAACGTAAACAGCAAAAGCAATTCAAAATGATGATGAAGTTTATGACGAATCTGAATCATCAACAAGCCAACAAGAAGGAGGAGGACGACCACGAGGAGGATTTGTAATGTGTGTAAAAAAAGTAAGGACGAAAACTTTATTAATTTTGTGTAAAAACTATGTGATGATTTGACAAACTTTATTATGTGTATACTTGTGAATTTATTTGTGGTGTGTCCAGAGGTTGTTATTATATTTTATATATTTTAGATTTTTCATATTTGAGAAGACGGCCTCAGTTGAGGCGAATTAAGGCAGTCACGGGACGCCTTTGTTGAGGCGGTCCCGACTCAATTTGAGTTGGTTCGTGACCACCTCAATACCAAACCACCTTAGTTTGAGTCGGTACTCAAACTTTCGAGTTTAACCCTTAAACTCTTACAAGTTTACGAGTTCACGGTCTCAAATGGGTTACTCGGAGTAGAATCTTAAATTGGAGTAAAATCGGGTAAACTTTCGAGTGAACTAGGTAAACTCTTTAGACTCGGTTAAACTATCGAGTTAGCTTCATAGTCTCGGTAGATACATAAGTAAATGAGAAGTATATGATATTGAGATTCATTAATTTTTCTGAAAGTATTATTTAAAAAATAATATGAAATTAAATAGATGTACCATTTATCCCTCTTTTATACATTTATAATAATTCACTCTTTAAAATAATTATAATTAGACATTAATTATCTTTTATGTGCTTGATTTCATGTTTCACTTTGTTCTAGAATAAGATAAGTGATCAATAATGATTGACATTTTTTTCATGTGGTTTTTACTCTAAATGTTGTTTGTTTAATAGTTAAATTATATCTTAATATGATAACTTTATAAGTAGCTAATTATCTTTCTTAATTTTCTTTAAAAATGACATCTTTTCATTATATGTGAATAGTAATAAGATGAATATTATCATATTTTGACTCATAAAAATATTTCTTTCTTCAAACTATCAATCAAACAATTGAAATATCATATTATTCTTAGAGTTTATGTCTCGAGCTTACTAAGTGTAAAACGAGTTTACATGAACTCTCGAGTTTAAAAACCTTGGCCTATCTATCTTCCTATTAGTTTTTCTGTAATAGTCTTAGTTGCTAAAGCAAATTACTGGACTCTTTTCATCAATCTAGAAGAGTACTCTTTGTTCTACATACATTCTACATAATGTTAGTTTTCTATAATAATAATAAGTGCTATGGCAAACTACACATGGCCCTTGAGTTGCCGCTCAATATTAGGAAGTGTTGTTGCTTCATGTTTGACATGGGTTTCCTTGTGTGATTGTTGCATCATGAACCCAAAGTTAACTATATTTATTAAGAAATAAAGTTTTACAAAATTTATATCTAGCAGAGTATTCAAAGCACTAAAAATATCAAATTATAATATAAGATGAGCAATAAAATTATATCTATCCCAAAAGTCAAGTTATGGACATACAAGATTAGAAACTCGTGTGTGCATATGTGAACTTAAGCAAGTCTCGAGTTCGAGTTCATTTAAAAAAAAAACTTGCTGAGAGCTTCACCAGCCATAGGTAGGTATGTGATATAGGGCGAGGCCTCAAATACTATGGTGACAATAAACAAGGTCATATGATAATTACTCATAAATCCATGATTTTGGGTACAACATGGACAATATGGGTAGTCAATTGCTGCATCTCGGTTGCAGTCCTAATTGAATAAATATCAGGATTGAGACTTTTTCTGTTGTCCCAAAATATAGGGTCGAGACAGCGAGTCTCAGTCTCAAACCTTGTATTGGACACCCTAACAGATAACCTAATTGGTTAAGTCAAGTATTGGAGATCGCGACAAAAGAATCATACAACACTTAGTCTATTGTGATTAACCCCAGTAAACTAACATGAATAGGGTTTAGGACAAAGTTGTAAAACTCTCGAGTTTAGGGATTCAGACGAGCATAAACTATATAATATCTTATATTATAAAGTCTATAATATCTTATAGACTTATAAAGTCTGATGAACTGTAAACCAACTTTATACCATTAATAAAGTTTTTTGTTGCACTGTTGAGTTTTCTATATACAATAAGTTATCATCTCTATTTTTATTAATGAATGCACGAAGCACACATTGTTCAAAGTAAGCCTAAGGCATTGATTTCCTTTATTCAACGCTTTCCATCTATTGTAAATTTGAATGTCACGGAAAATCACCCATGAGGTTCGTGATTTTTAAAAGATCTTAAAACTAAAACATAGTTAGCATGGCGCCCACTTCACAAATTTGTGGCTCATGCGTTAACTAATCCCATTTAAACAATATCCTTACATTGTGATACTATAATGTCATATAATTTTGAAAAATAAATAAGACAAAAATTATAAAAGTATTACGAACTTAAGTAAAAATATTTAAACTACATTAAAATCTAATTCATAACTAAGTTACAATTTTTTGTTTACTTCAAAAATTTACTAAAAACTATATCAAGAAATACAAGTATAATAAAGTAATATATATTAAACAAATAATTAAGATAACAAGTACCATTTTTGAGATTGAGAATTTTTTAAAATGATTAGTCTTTAAATTTATGATTAAATGTGTAACCAGCACCTGAACACGCGTCCTGTTCAGCATGAGACACGACAGGACGGACCGCTTCGATAGACTTAGTGGGTTGTTTCCACAGATGAAAAGAACAATGGATAATAGCCTAAATGGACCATGTGTCAACCTGACACAACTCATGTTCCCTGAATGAATGGTCGCATCAACTTTTGACATAGGCTACTTCGACAAGAACCAACATGCCCTTACAAAAACACACTGCGTGCCTTAGGGACGTAGCTTGTGTCATTGGGATTCTATATTAAAAAAAAGAAATGGGTCGTGTTATCCTCTGACGTGATCCATGTCTCTCTCGAAGAAAAATGATAGATAAACCCTACAACAAAAACGGTTTGTGTCGCCTTGAACATGATTCGTGTTCTCACGTGTAATATCTTATTCTCCTAAAATAGTTGTGTTCTTTCGAACG
This sequence comes from Pontederia paniculata, assembly GCA_001647135.1. Lineage (NCBI taxonomy): Eukaryota > Viridiplantae > Streptophyta > Magnoliopsida > Commelinales > Pontederiaceae > Pontederia > Pontederia paniculata. The sequence goes on along the minus strand of LTAE01001124.1, from coordinate 56,351 downwards.
CCGCCCGACCCGGAAGACAACACGGGTTTTGTCGCCGATGACGTAAACCATGTCCCAGGACGCCTGATGTTATAGTTGCCTGACTATTTGACTTGATTGAGGTAGGCCTAGTAAACTCTCACGTGAACTTTGCGTAACAGGTAATACAAAGATAAAAAAAATGTTAATGATTGTGTGAGATTTATGTATGAAGAGGATCTGAGGTATTTATCCCTACTATTTTATTGGGTTCCTTCACGAATCACTGAGTCGCTTGTGGACTACTGTTTTGAAGATCTTTTTGGGTTAAATAGAGACCCTATGATCTAACTAGTCATATTGGCACCGGTTTTCTTGAATCTTCTTGCACTAGTAATAGCTCATTATTGATTGAAATAAAAGATGATGCTACCCAAGATGAAGTATACATTGTATAATGAACTGAGCCTAAACATACTGGTATATTATACACCATGAGAGTTAGGTGTAATCGATATTATCGCCACTTAACTGAAAAGAAAGATGAAAAAAAAGGATATGCACTGATTCCCTCACATGTCTCCACTGTTTGAAAAATTGAAAAGGAAAGGTTAGACCCATTTATATGTTGCTACCTGATTATTATTCCTTTTTATATGACATTTTTATTCATGTTATATATAATACAACAAAGAAATAATCTAAAATATATCACTAAATGGTTTGACCTTTTTATCTTTATAAATAGTTAATTTCAAACATTTAACATAATAAACATTCAAAATTAATTGGTACAAATTTGATCTATTCAATTTGTTTTACCTAACAAGAACCATAAATTATTAGGACGAATTTATTGATGAGTTGAGGGGATCGGATGAACCGTTGTCATGTCACGGGACCTCTTTTCACTTTCAAGCAACATGTGATGCCTAGACATGCTCGTAGTTATGCAAGTTCATTCATGTTTTGTTCATACTGAAATTCTAATTGTTTTGGTGCAACCAGCCCAATGGCAACTTCTGGAAGCCTTTCGATCATTTTTCATGTAGGGTATCGTACTTGAGGCATACAAAAATTTTATTAGCTAACTTGCTAGATAAAATCTCAATTCATGCACCCAATTCTTGGTAAACATTATTTTTTGTATTGAATGCAAGTAATATAAAGAAATGTAAGTGCTCCGACATACTATACCACCGTTTTGATGGTTGGAGTTAGAACATATGGTGTGGAGAACCATCACAAGAGGTCAATGCCAACATCATCATATTAACAACAATGTAAGAAATTAAAAAATAGTTACACATATGTGCACAGTTTTGCATGAACAAAATGCTACTAATTAAAGTATGTTAAAAGTTATAAAATCTTACATTTTTTTCTTGTCTATATGTCATTTTCCAGTAAATTTCATATGAATCACTCGACTTTACTTCTTTTTCATTATGGTCATAAAAAAGTTTTCAAGCCCTATCATATTATACATTTTGAAAAATATACCCTCTCCTTTTCATCTCATAAAATAATAAACAATAATAATATCAAAATTAAAAAGGGCCGCTACTCATCTCTTTTTTGGGGAGTTGGATGTTGGGTGGGTGGGGTATGGAGGTTTATTCCATTGTATTTTTAACGGAGGGAGAGTGAGAGGGATGTGTCGTCTCCTCTTCTCTCCTTTAAATTTTTGAAGGTTGCGTTTGACATCAAAATCTCTCAAGTTCTGATCAGATTTTAGTCAGTTTTGTCAAACGATGTGATGTTTGGCAGAACCAGTGCGAGAACTCGAGATGAAAACCTGAGGTCACGTGATCCCGAGTTTGCACATTTTGGTTCCTTCTTATAGCAGGAACCACGTCAGTTTTACCGACGCCATTTTCTTTCATGTGACGACAATTTTTTTTTATTTTACCGCTTATGTAACGCCCCCAAAATCAAACCTTACCACCTGACAAAATCATGACTTCGGGGACGCTGCCGTCATACATCAATGACCTTACTTCGACAAATCAATTGGCCCATATAAGATAATAGTGATAATATAAACTAAAATATCCTTTTGAATATGAAGACTAATAATCCTATACGTAGTTCCAATAAAAATTAGACATCAATGACTAAATCAAATAAACCACTAAGGACTCAAAATAACATCCAATCTCTATCAAATGACCAGCAGGACACAACCAGGATCCTATGGCATGTGCAAAGCAGACCACCACGAACCGAATCACCCTCAGCACCATCATCAGTACCTATTAAAGATTAGAGCAACCTGCAGAATTGAATTCGCAGGGAAAAATCCATGAGTTGTGACACTTAGTATGTAAAGATCATATAGAAGAAATAATAATCAAGGGTTAGTAAGCAAGTAAATCAAACCTTTCTTCTTTAAAACATTAATCCTGTGAGGATTCATTACTTAACAATTCTTTCATGATTTCGTTTTCAGTAACAGTGACATGATCATCTATTCAGTTCATCAGTACTTCTTTGCATTAATCTTGGTAGCATCTTTTAATTCAGTCAATAATAAATATTTATCAGTACATGAAGATTTCAGCGATCCGTCATCATAATGGCTAGCTAGGCCATGGAGTCAACCCTAGACCCATCAGTAAGTCTCCATCAGTAACATTAACAGTAACAGTAATAGTAACAATAGCAGTAGGGATAAATCCCTCAATCCGTTGGGGCCTTCCTCTTCAAGTTACAGATTCAAACACAATCATTAATATCTTTTACTCTTCATTACCTATTATACTAAATTCACGTGAGATAAAATACTAGCCCTACCTCAAATAATTTCACTCAATCAATCAATCACTACATCATTCATCCCGGACACGGCCCGCGTCATATGTGACACGGCCCGTGTTATTTCCGGGTTAAGCGTGTCTAGCACATGCGTTCTAACTGCGTCTACTAGACCAGTCTACACGGACCGTGGTAGAGAAACACGGACCATTTTCTAAGTTGTTCTCATTAGATTGATTATTTTATTCGGGAAAATAGGCTTCCTACAGTCGGAGAGGGACACGACCATTTAGGGCGGTGTTAGGTTTCCGAGAATGCCGCGCGTCTGGTGTGACACGGCGTCCTTTCCCGAGGACACAGACCGTATTCAACAGGACAATCCGTTCAATTAATTTATTCGACGCATTTCCCGTCGGCCCCCGCAATGTTGACCGTGTTAGGGTAACACGGTCCTTGTCTAGTTACATCTTTTTTAAATTATTAACTAGATCTGACGAACTCTTTCATTAAAGTCCTATTAACATACCATTAATCTACCGGATATATTCATTTCTCATCATTAATCATCATTTAAATCCTAATAATTAATCCTTCTTAATGATCCTAATTACATACCTTGAAATTCGTTTCTTTCTATCTTTTCTCGGTCCGCGTGCTATTACTTCCTCTTCGCTCCGTACATCGTTGACCTTCATCTCCTCCTCCTAACACGATTCTCGAGACCAAAAAGTTCCCAAAGGATGAGAGAGAGAAAGAGAAGAAGAGAGGAGAGAGGAGGAGGGAAGAGAGGGGAGAAATTACCTCGCGGCTGGGTAGAAAAATAATGAGGGTTCTCAGAGATTAATTTCGTGTTAAGGGTTTATACAGAGTTTTAGCCGTCATTAACCTAATTTCTTTACGGGTGGGCTAAGCCCAACACGGTCGGCTCGACCCATGTAATGCAACACGGCCCGCTTTTGACCAACCCGGCCCATTTTGGTCAACACAGCCCGTGTCCTTATTGGACACGGCCCGTGTTGGGTTGGGGCTTTACAGCTTATCTCTCATCTCTTTCTCCTCTCTTTCTTCGCTCTCCTTTTTCTTATTTTACGTTTAACTTTTTACTTTAATTTTTAATTTTATACTAGCATAACAATATAACTATAAAATTATTAATTATCTCACTTATTACTAATAACTTTTTTCAATCTCTCTCTCTTCTCAATCCTCTCTTATTTCTTATTCTTTTCTAATCAACTTAATATTTTAACTTTTGCTTTGTCTTATTGCTTCTAAATTTAAATAATAAATTAATTATTATGCTAACTTAATAATTTAATTAAAAAATATTAATTACCACGATTTATTTTTTGTTATTTTTAAATTAAGTTTATGAAAATATTTTATTATATTAAAGTGAGAATAAAATAAATTTCACATAATATTTTATTATATTATTTGCGAGATTAATTTTATATTATTTAATTATATATTGTAGGAAAAATATTTTATTATTTTATATTCAATATATAATCAAAATAATTTAGTATTCTAAATTTTTTATTTTAACTAAAATTTTACTTTAAATAAAAAAATATATTTTATTCTTTTGGTTCTCATATTTTATCCAAACACCTATCGAAAGTTATCTATCGAATGTATTCATTATTACCTTTTGGTTCATCTAAATACAATTACAAAGCAAGGGTGGTGCCTTTGGCCCCGAGGGTGTTTGTGTGGGTGTGTGGGGAAAGGGGCTCTCTTTTTTATTTTAGATTTTAAGTTTAAATTTCTTTCTGTATCCATGTTGTTAACCTATTTAAGTTTTTTTTTTCGCAAATGCCGATGTCGCCTATAAAAATAAGCCATTTAATATTTTTTTTATATAAACATATAATATAATTAAAACACATGCATATATAATGTCTATGTAATATGTCACTAAACTATACAATTTAGAGGATAACAGCTAGTCGTTTGTGGCATTTTATGGTCGATGGTTGCAAACGTGTGCAATTGGGAAATTGGCATCCCAATTAATATGATCACACTTGAAATTTTTTACAAGTTGGATAAGAATCTAGTTATAAAATAAAGTTTACTCATCATATTGGTACAAGTGGTAAACTTGGATGATCATTTCCCAAATTGCTTTATTTTTCACTCTTTTTTATTATGTGAGAAAAGATACTTAGTGTCGAATTCCAAGATAGAAGTTGTTGAATACACTATTGCATTTTTTACTTAAAAGTATTCTAATTTTATATTAAGAAAAAGAAAAACTTTTCTGAATCAAAATTATGAATATTTTTAGGTGAAAAAATATACCATGAATCTAGTATCTCATTTATCTGTTGAAAATATTAGTTCTCAATAGTTAATCAATTGAATCAATTCTCGAGTATATTTGAATATGTAATAGTATGAAATTTTTATTGAAACTTTTTTAAGCTTATATATATAAGTATAGTACAACAAATAAATAATTTAAAAAATCACTAAACAATTTGATCATTTTGGTCTTTAAAAATAATCAATTTCGAACATATAACATAATTAACAACCAAATTAGTTGATTCAACTTCAGTCTACTATTTCTTCAATCAACATGATCAACAAATTATTAGGTATGGTTAGAGAGTTGATGGGATTGGATGAATTGTGCTCGTGCCATGGGGCCTCTTTTTTATTTGGGTACCCGCTTAGGGCCCCTGTGTTTAGGACTATTAGCACTTGACTAATCCAGAATCGAGGTAAATAGCAGATATGATATTCCTCTTGCCAAATTAGCGACTCTGGGGCTCGAACTCGGGGCCACTAGCTCTCGGTCCCTCAACCCGGCACATATCCCTACTAACTAGGTGTGCCAACCGAACTTGGTTTGCCATGGGGCCTATTTTCACATTGAAGCAAAGTATGCCTAGACATTCCAGTAGGGTAAGCAAGTTCATTCATGTTTCGTTCACATCAAAATTTTGATCATTTTGGTGTGACTTGTCCAATGGCAATTTCTGAGAGCATTTTGATCTTTTTGCATGCAGGATGTTGTGCTTGAGGAACATAAAAATTTTGTCCGCTAACTTGCTAGACGAAATCTCAAGTCATGCACACAATTATTGCCTAAAAGCTAGCTTTTGTATTGAATTCAAGTAATATAAAGAAATGTATGCACTCCCACATCTTATAATATGTGATGTGGAGAATAATCACAAAAGGTCTAGTTCAACTTCATCATATTTACAACAATGTGAGAAATTATGTAACGCTTTCAAATTCATGCCCCGCCACATAACATAATACAAACTAGGAGATACTACGAGATTACTTCTTTGATTTGACTTTGACCAAAAGACTAGTCAACATTATAATCACGTGGTGTGGAAGCAATAACTTTAAAATAAAATAGTCTAGCCAAATAAACTATTATATTATATTGTCCAATAATTAAAAAGACAATTAATAAAATAATTATCACTCAGGATTAGACTCCTATCATGTGCAAGTCATCTTGTCATGAATATTTTCATCACTAATGTCATAACCTATTAGTTGCATTTAGCGCCTACTATTGGGCATGTGGAATATTTAGTAGAGAAAATCATATATACAATTATCAAAAGGAAAATAATTAATAGATTTATTTACCTTTAATTTACCTTTTTCACCTTCTCATCCAGTTATTCATTTCTTTACATTATCATTAACTTGTTCAATTGCAAGAATATCATACTCTTGCCTAATTCATTCTTTCGTTGATTATTCAGTTGCAAGAACTTCAATTGTATTGTTGTAAGATAATGTCCATTGTTTTCAGTTCAATAGGTTTAAGCTTAGTTCAATCTTTTGCTTAGGACCTTTTTAAACATCTTATCATATTGTTGTCCTAAGTTATTCAATTATCATAATCAATCATTAGTGAACCTTTAACAGACATGAAGGTCATTGACTTGTGCCTCCGGTGCAATTAAGGTTACATAGGTCTATATAATTCAGTAGATAGTTGAACCTTAGGGAATGTAGCTACAGTTGTCCTCGATGGAACCCATAAAAGTTTAGTCCCATCAAGAGCCCAGTTGAACCTAAGAAATCCCTTCGTAGGAGTTTCAACAAGAACCCATTAATAGTTGGTCCTAAAGAACCTAGTTGAACCTGAAGGAAGTTATTCCAACAATGATCTTTATAAGAAACCATTAAAGCACATGCAACATCCTCAGGTCTAGTTCACTATGAGCCAAATCATACCAACATGGATAAATTCAAGCACATACAACATCTCTTTAAATCCTATTATCATTTAAATATAGGGTTTCCATTTCATACAACGGTCAATCATTCAATCAATGAAAAATAACTTTAACAACTCACCTCATGGCGAGACACAGCTTGCATCCCAAATGCACATGATCCCTTTCCAAATCAATATAACTAATGTTCTACCTATCCTCTATAGAACATGACCCGCATCAAACTTGGACATTGCCCATTTTTCGTGATGATTGTTGGTTGAAATAAAAAACATGATCTGGGTTCAGAGAGATCTGACCTTTCGCTCATGACACAGCTCGCGTTTTCATAACATGGTCCGTGTTGAGCTGTTCATTACACTTGAGGCTCCTCTTCTTTTCTCCTTTAGATTCGAAAGAAGAGAGAAGACACGAGGAAGAGATGATCCGCCCTTATTTCTCGCTCACAACAAATTCCTCATCAATCATCATCAAATTTGTGATGAACAAGAGGGTACCTTTGCCCCTTTTTACAAAAGTGGAGGGGGGCGGTGTTGAGATCGAAATGTTCTTGATAGATCATCCTTTTGCCCCTACATTACCAAAGGCTTTCTTTCACTAGCATATGTCGAATATGCTCGAAGATCGGCATTACCCCTCTCTTTCTTCATTTTAGGCGGTAAAGAGGGCTATTACCCCTTTTCGATTTATTTTAGTTTTCAAGTTTAAATTTCTTTCTAAATTCGTCATGTTAACCTATTAAAGTCCCCGTGTATTTTTTTATCTTGCAAATGTTGATACAGCCTGTAAAAATAAACCATATAATGATTTTTTTATAACCATATAATATATTTAATATACATGCATATATAGTGACTATATAAATATGCTACTAAACTATACAATTATGAGGATAACGCCTATCCATTTATGGCATTTTCTTGTCGATGGTTGATGTAATTAATACTTGGTTGTAACTAGTTCTGCACATTCGTGTCTCTGTAAGTCACCTAACGTTATTGTGGTTATTTTTACTCTGATCAACAACTTTTCCGAGTTTAGATGTTTGGCCAAATTGGACAAAGTGCTTCAATTTTTTAGAGATATTTTTTCCGGTAAAGATTAAATAAGATGATACATTTAAACATAAATTCTCTTAGATGAATGGCCTCTAAAAGGATTGTTAGCTTGCATTTTTTTTGTTTTCTTGCTTGCATGTGAGAGGCTCACATGGTACTGTAACTCGGGTCACATTACTTTCATGTGAGTAATGTGAAAGATCAACTTAGTTGTATTTAAAGCAAACCTACGAGGATCCCTTTCGGAATCATTTGTGTATAAATGTGATAAAAAAATAATAGAAGTGCACTCTATTTAAATAAGGTACACTGTATATTCTATTATTCATAATTAATAAAAATAAATAAAAAATATAAATATTAAATAAATTATTTATTTTTAATTATATATTTTAAATTCAACGATTTAAATAATAAAGTATACAATATATTTTATTTAAATAGAGTATATCTTCGTTAAACCCAAAAAAATTATAAGCCTACGTCACACTGGGACTCGTTCCATTGGATCCTTGCAACAAAATAAAATGTTCAAATGTTGGACCAGTTCCTAAATAGGATCATTAAATTTTAGAATCTTGTACGAACTTTAAATAAGGTTCTTGCATCTTCTTCGGAGTTTCTACTTGCGCTCCTTGAAATTATAAGGTAGACATTAAACTTTTATATTAACGATCTACCTCTCATAAAATTTTTATTTTCATTTACACAAATTGCAAACGTTTTAACTTTTTGTTACTTTTGTATTTCTAATTTATTAGCTTTTCTTTACCCTTAATGAATAAAAGTAGGATAAACAGAAAAAAAGTTTGCGTTTCCATAGAGGAGGGCGGAGACCCTGTTTTTATTTCTTCCCATTTCTTCTGTTTTTTTATTATTTAAGGGGTAAAAAGTAGTTTAATAAACAATAAAAATAATAGAAAAAAAACTAATGTTGTTACTGTATTAGGCTAAGTGAAAATATTTTAAAAAAATGTGGAGATAAATGGTAAGTAATAAAGTTTATGGGTTACTTTAAAAAACAAAAATATATTTTTTAGGTTAAAATAATATAATTTTTGGGAAGTATGCAAAAAAATTCCTTTTTTATATGAAATCATATTAATTTCTTTTTACCCAAATTTATCATATAAAATACTGAAAAAAAAGAGTCCACAATTCCATGCTTTTAGAGTTTTGTTATTAAATATTTTTTTTATCAAAGTTTAAGGCTGATTGATGCTCAGAATAATTAGCATCTAATTAATTCGATGTTCAGACAGACACTACGAAACTAAATTTTGATCAAAATATCATCTTTAAGATTTTGTTCGGATATTTAGTATTAAAAGAATGAGTATGAGAGTGAAGTAAGAGACGGTAAAGTAGAGTGTGGTAAATTATTAATAAATTCATGTTTGAATAAGAATTGAATGAGAATGATAGCTTAAATTAAATTATATATTATTTAAATAAAAAATTAAATTATGTGATTAAAAGGATTAATTGATATATAAATTTTCTTTATCCTTATGTTTAATTTAAGATAAAAAAATAAAAAAAATAAAATGAGTATAAAAAATTATAACCTATCAAATATCCCTAAATTAATAAATTAAAATTTAAATTATTTGATGGACTTTAAATAATCAATCCATTCTATCTAAATTTTTAAAAAGTTATATCCGAACATTGATGTTTGTCGTATGAGCCTACCAAATTCTAATTTAACTTATCCCATTAAAATCTAAAATTCAAACATATCCTAAGATTCGAACTCAAATTATTAATCTCTTCTCCTTCTAAAACGTAAGTTTGCTAATTAACTCTATCAATCATAAATCATACTTGGGTTGAATATTTTGATATGTAGGAATATGTAAAATTTATAATAAGTTAATCAGTTAAGGCAATCTCGGTAGGAAGAGATCAAGAATCACAAGAATGTTAATATTGAAAGATGCTTGCTGGCTAAATCAGTTTAGTAGGCTTTTTCGTGTGCCGTAATGGCAAAATAAAGTGTTCAGGTGGGGGCAATATCTTTTTCTATTTCAGATCTCCACATGACAGATGAAGTAGATGTGTCATAAAGTAGCAGACATGCCAAAAGAAAAAGGAAGAGTGCTGCCTCCCTCAAATCATGATAAAAAATGCAATGATGTTTGGAAGGGTGTAACGATCAAAATGTTCTCTCAAATTAAAGAGCAAAATATCTTATTTCTATGAATTTAAACTTTAAAAAATGAGAAAAAGATTGTCAAATTTAATTTCATCTGTGATCAAAATTTTAAAAATAAATTTTAATTTTTATATTTGATCATTCAAAATTAAATTCGACTATATATCATTAATGAGTTACTTAGAAAAACTATTAAATAAGATTTCTTGACTTCATAAAAAAATATATTATTTACTATATTTTGATTGAAATTAATATTTTTTTATTTTTAATTTGGCTGAAAAAATTTAACTAAAATTCCAGTTTTTATTGATTATATACATTTTAATTTATTTTTTATTTTAATTATTTAATATTTTTTTTATTTACTACTCCCTTCCACCTCATGGTCCTCATCCCACTCTCACTCTAAACTCTACAACCGACACCTTTTTTACGATCACACGTACCCCCGTCTTAATTATTTTCCTGAATAAAAGAAAATAAAAATAAAAATATGACCTCTCGATTGATATGGTGTTAAACGTGAGAGTAATAAATAATCACATTTTAGCGCATCTTTAAGAAATCGTTTGATATAACACATTATAAAAATAGATTAATACTTTCTTAAAATAAGGATGATATCAGGTATTGCTTTCATATTTTGATCATGTTTTTATAATCTTCTTGCTTTAATTTATTTAGATAATAATAAAGGGGAAATTTATTAAGTAATATCCCATTGTACTAAATTTTAATTAAACTGAATTGATATGACCATTATTTGCTCAATAAAAAGGAAGATGTCATTATTTAAAACATTGATTTACTTATTTTAAAATTTGATTAATAATAATTTTACATATTTTTTCCGACATTTTTCTTTAACGTAAAAAAATGAAGAAACTTTTTGGAACAATAATAATTTTCGGATTTGATCAAGAGATATCCTTTTTTTCTTCTTTCAATCGCCCGCCATTCATAAATTAGAACCCAATCCAAAGGCTGAGATTTGTCTCAATAAGTTCCAGCTTTTTGGATCGCATCGTCACCGTCAACGTGCCGAGCATCTCTCTCTCTCTCTCTCTCTCTCTCTCTCTTTCTCTCTCTCCAGTTTGAACTTTTTAACCATTCAAATCCTCTTTCTTTCTTGGCTTCTTCTTCTTCTTCCCTTATTTTTTTTTTAATTTTACTCTCATAATTTCTCACTCTTCAACAAAATTACCATTGCAAGAGAGAAAAAAACAGAGAGCAAAACAAAACCAACAAGAAATGTATGCAACCCACGACCGATAAATAACTACAGATAAATAGACAAAAAATGAGAAGAAATAGGGATTAAAAAGGGAGAAGGTGAGAGAGAGAGAGAGAGAGAGAGAGAGAGAGAGAGATAAGGGGGAGATCTGGAAGAGGTGGAGGTGGTGGCGGCCGGCGTTGAAGGATGCCGAGCGTGGCGGTGAAGTTGTACAGCGTCTTCTTCAAGCTCCTCCTCAAGCACAAGCTGCAGAACCGCCTGCAGGCCGACGACGGCGCCGGAGGGGCCTCCGGCACCGACGACCCGTTTGGGGTCACCTGCCGGCCCGAGGAGTCCACCGCACCGGCCAACCCTTCCTTCGGTCCAGACGGCGTCGCCACCAAGGACATCCACATCGACCCGCTCACCGCCCTCTCCGTCCGCATCTTCCTCCCGGATACATCCCTCGGCGCCGCCGGCGCCGTCCAGCGGATCCGATCCCTCGATCCCCATCTCCGCCGCAACAGCTACGGCGCCATCCCTTCCTCCGCCTCCGCCGCGGCGGTCGACCCAGCCCGCCGCAACAGCTACGAAGGCCCCGGATCCGCGGCGCACGAGAACGGCTCCTCCTCCCCCGCCAATGGCAAGATCGGAGGCAACGGGGCTTATATGGGTTATTTGCCGTCGGTCGCCGATCCGCGCCAGCGGGCAGGCGGGGCCAGGAAGCTCCCCGTGATGATCCAGTTCCACGGCGGAGGGTTCATCGCCGGGAGCAACACGTCGACGGCGAACGACTTCTTCTGCCGGCGAATAGCCAAGCTGCTGGACGTGATCGTGATTGCGGTAGGATATCGGCTTGCGCCGGAGAGCAGATACCCAGCAGCGTTCGATGACGGACTCAAGGTGCTGAACTGGCTGGGGAAGCAGGCGAACCTGGCGGAATGCAGCAAATCTATGGGGAATTTGAGAGGCGCAGGGGGCAGCGAAGCCAGAAGGTCACAGATTGTTGATACGTTTGGGGCGTCCACGGTAGAGCCCTGGCTGGCTGCGCATGGCGATCCTTCCAGGCGAGTCTTGTTTCAATAATGTTGCTTGCATTGATAGATCTTGAATTGCTTTTGGTTACAGACATTGAGCATTTAGTTTTAGATAGAATGCACTGGAAATTTGGGTATTACTCCTTTGAATGGTTAGGCGTTGTTTTCTGATACAGGAAGGAAATGCTAAATCTTTAGACATTAGAACACACACAAAAATTGTGTGTTGCAATGCAGCTATCTAGTTGCACTCCTTTAATGTAATGGTCGAGGACCTCGAGGCCACATTATCATGCATAAGATGAGAGGCTTATGTTCAAACTCAGCTGTGACACATGCAATTCCAGACCTTTTCACTCCAAGACTTCACAGGAAATCACTTAGAAGTTAGAAGAACAAATATGAATCAACACTGGCCTGTTTGGTTCAACAAGTATTAATGCGAAAGGAAGAATGAAGAGGAAGGGAAACTGCGAAAGGAAATGGAAGAGAATGAAGATGAAATAATTAACTCTATTTGGGTGACAACTAAAAAAAAGGGAATTATAATTGGTGTTGGATGAATATATCTTAATATGTATGTGTTTATATATTTAATTACATATGATTAAAATTAAAAATGTGTTTTAAATATATCTTTTTCCTCCTTTACACCTCAATTTGGGGGAGGGAAATGGAGGAGACATTTTCCTCCATTCTCCTCCATTAAAGATGCAACTAAATGGGGTTAAACTATTAACCTTCTTTTCCTTCCCCTCCTTTCATCCTCAACCAAACAGAAAGCAAGGATCGTTCATGGTGTTCAAATATCATTACATTTAATTTCTTTTCCATATTATTTTTTTGCAACATGATCCTAACTTGTTATAGTTAGGTTTTACTTCTTGGTCTTGTTTATAGTAACTCCATACGAGGTAGTTTTGTATACATGCTTTAGTGTATTTTCTGATCATTATCTTGTCCATCTAACCAGGCGTAAAATTGGCTCAGCTTTATGTTTTTTTTAGAATGACCTCAGCTTTATGTTAATTCATCAATTTGGAAATGAATAGCTATAATTTATTACAGAAATTCTGATTTTCTCCCTATGACCACTAAGACTATGCACATGATAATATTGTAGTAGATTGTGCAATCGAAGTAGAACAAAAAAAGATTCAAATTAGTCGAGTCAAGTGAGTTTGTAGGTTGGCAGGCACAACACAATTTTGTTCCTAGTCTATTTTTTTTTTTTTTGAAACTGTGTTCCTAGTCTCTATTGGTCCCTACACCTGCCTGGTGGGGCTGTATACACTTTATTTAATCTCCAAAGTCCTGTCCACTTAAATGTGGTGTTTTGTCTCTGATCTTTTATTCTGTTATTTAATTTTATGTTTTGTTGTCACTATTTGAATGCTACTGAGCTCCAGTAATTTTTTTTCCTGTAAGATGATTTACCAGTATTTTCCCCTTACTTTTGGACTGCCTTGTTTAACAATGATTTTATTACTCTTGTTGTTATTACCCCAATTTTTAAGTTATCTTATATTTTGCTTCTGAATATGTTGAAACAGGTGTGTTCTCCTGGGTGTGAGCTGTGGTGCTAATATAGCTGATTTTGTGGCACGGAAAGCTGTTGAGGCTGGAAAACTCATACAACCTGTGAAGGTTGTTGCACAAGTTCTTATGTATCCCTTTTTCATTGGAAGTGTCCCCACCCATTCAGAAATAAAGCTTGCCAACTCCTACTTCTATGATAAGTCAACATGCATACTCGCATGGAAATTGTTCTTACCTGAAGAAGAGTTTAGTCTAGACCATCCAGCTGCGAACCCCCTCATACCGGGTAGGGGACCACCATTGAAATCCATGCCCCCTACTCTTACAGTGGTTGCAGAACATGACTGGATGAGAGACCGGGCAATTGCATACTCTGAGGATCTTCGGAAGGTCAATGTTGATGCACCAGTCCTTGAATACAAAGATGCAGTTCATGAGTTTGCCACACTTGACATGCTTCTGAAGACACCCCAGGCTCAGGCTTGTGCCGAAGATATAGCAATCTGGGTGAAGAAGCATATATCAATCCGTGGACATGAGTTCTCATATTGAATACAAGTGTGTCGGTGGTATGAGGAGATTACCAGTTCAATTTTCCCTTGATCGTTGGTCGTATACCTATGAACGCCAATTCTCATATCAGATACACGAGTTTTGCATATGATGCATGAGGGGAGACCATCATTGTGATTTTCCGCACTGGTCTTCTACCTGAGACGACTCTCTTAGCAGGTAAATGTGTGATATTCGTATATGATTTTCATTCTTCTATCATGTAGTATGTGAAAATTAGGAACAGGAACATGGTACCCCTCCCTGAATTTCTCATTCTTTTATTCCTTTCCACAAGCTCTTTGTAACATAAAGTAGTCAGAAATGTAGTCTGAGCATCTTCACGAATCACTTCCTAATCTTCCAAATTTATTTGATGGTTTCAATGGTGCCTGAACTGTTAAGAAAGTTTGGGAGAATTGTCTCCCGGGAAAAACTAGAAGCAGCAATGTCTTACAAAGCGAAGGCAAGGAATTTGTCATATTATCCCTGGATGCTTATTGAAATGTTTTTATATCAGCGTAGGAGGAAATAGGGAGTCTTGAAGGTCTAACTATAGAATGTTACAGTGGTTCGTTTGCTCTTCCAGATTGTAGTGGTGATGAGATTGGTAAATTGGAGAATTGGAAATTGCCATAAAATGAATAAATTATTAACGTAATTGCTGTCATCCATCCTGTTCACTCAATAATTGGGCTCCTTACTGGCATCAACCCTATCATTGTTACCTAAGTTTTATGCATTAGTTCAATAATAACATCATATAAGAACCAAGTCTTAGTTCCGTGATGTTATCTACTTAGATGATATATGCATATATTAAATTAGAAACTAATAAGAGTCAATTCATTGTTTACTTGAAAATATACCAACCTTTTTGGAATTCCATTGTTGCACTTGTTAGATTTCGGAGTCCTATCGTTTTTTATTCAAACAGAATAGTAATTATTTTTATTAGAAAAAGATGCAAGAAGTAAATGTTTATCTCACAAACAATTAGCTCAAATCATAACGAATTTGTTAACCATGCTTTCCTTTATAAAATGGATTTTTATATCAAAGGATTCTAAATTATATATATGGTATTACGTCGTCGTAGGTTTTGCTATATTGTATTTGTGACAGGACTTATAAATGAACCACAATCCAAATACGTGGACAGCCTTATCCATGGGAAAGGAGGGATGGGATTAGGAGCCCATCGCATGTTTGAATAAATTTTTTGAGTAAAAAGAGAGGATTTGGACCCCTCCAAATCTCCCAAAATTAATTTTACCGAATTAATTGAATGATGAGTTATTTTTTTTCGAACGAATTTATTTTTCATTTTAATTACAAATATTTTTTAATTTTTTATTGTGTAAGAAAAAAATTATCTTGTTAAAATATTATTCTTCATATCATATTTTTTTTATTCACACAAAATTCATAACATATGCTAATTCTTTTCTTTCCATTTTTTTCTCCTTTTTCTCCACCTGTCCATTCAAGCAAAGTCTCAGAGTGTTGTTGGACTTCTACATTCCAAATGTAGAATAGTAATTTTTTCTCCTTATATAAGAACAATCTGTTTTTAACGTGCATATGGACTGTACATGAGTGGGTCGTGAACTCTTGGGCCCAACCACTTGGCTGCACATTTTTGGCTCATGAGGATGAATTATCCAACAATCTCCCCCCACTCACATGCAATTATTCATTGCCTATATTTGTTTCAAATAAATATACGAGACAAATGACCTATTAGAAATACATATATAAAGATTGTTAAGATCAGACCGAACAACGACCCGAATTTTTTTTTATTTAGGTCAGATCAGTCGAACCGATCGATAGTAATAAAATAATATAACTCAATATAATATATATAATCAATTTAGTACATGACTAACAAGTAATATTGATAATGTCAATTCAGAAAATTATTGAGTGCATAACTATAATATAGGAAAGTCATTGCTCAAACTAACAACGGGCTAGTGGAACAACGACACGTGCATGCAGGAGCAGCCGCTCATCTTTGCACCCGTGCAG
The DNA here is from genome assembly GCA_001647135.1 of Pontederia paniculata. NCBI lineage: Eukaryota > Viridiplantae > Streptophyta > Magnoliopsida > Commelinales > Pontederiaceae > Pontederia > Pontederia paniculata. The sequence goes on along the minus strand of LTAE01001124.1, from coordinate 39,819 downwards.
CCACCCACGTCATCAGAGAAGAAGAATTGAATAACATACCTTGGAGGAGATCAATCGACGGGCCCGTCCACGAACTTCCGTCTACGAGCTTCAGCCGCTTGAACAATCCCAAAATCCATGATCGACTACTAAAGAACCCTAATACTATTTATCTTTACTAGTTTTTTTGCATTTTTTATTTTTTTCTTAATGAACTGGACGGTTTGGCAAATCATGGTTCAAATCAGTTTTTGACTAATTTTGACCATTTCGAACGGGTCCAAATTGGTCTAACCCGGTCCAACCTTTAATCCGATTTTGAGGGCTATGGTGAGCCGTGTTGTCGCCCGATCAATGATCCGATCGTCCGGTCCGGTCCGATCCGGTCTTAACAACAGTGACCCATTCACAAGAGCTTATTTTTTGACATGTTAGGCATACATGATCACTAAATCAACATGAAAGCCAATGTTATTACCTATTAAGGATATATAGTTGTTCAAACAATCATATAATCTCCATTCACATTGCTGGCATACTTTTGAAAAGGAATGTCAGATATGAACAATTTAAGATATATAAGAAAAACTGAAACATATACACAATTATGAAGAAGTGAACTTCACTCTTTTCATTTACTCTTCTATCATATACATATAGTTTTACATAGAAAGTGAAAAAGCTAAAATGACAAGTATACAAGATGATTTACAATATGATTTCCTATTCACAATAACAACTCAATCTTCTACTTGATTTGAATCTTTCGAATGCATTTATCAGTTCAGATTTTCATTAGTTCAGAAACTGTATTGATTTCATTTTAGAATTAAAATATGCACTTCTTCTAGATAGAAGTGCAAATTTTCTAGTCATCAAGTTTGTGTGGATAAACCAATATTGTATTTGAACAATTTACAACTAGAATACGAAGCATTACTCTTGAAAAGGAATATTGTATTCAAACAATTGAAGATAGGAAGCATACACATATGATATTGCCAATGCAATACACATGGTATGAGGTGTATAGTACATGATGCGTAAGTCACATTTCATAAGTCTAGTAATTACAATTTATCTTAGACAAAATGTAAGATACTTATTTCGACTTGTTCAAGGACAACACTATACTTTTTGGAATGTTCATATTGCTAACATTTGTTAACCATGTTTTCCTTTATAAAATGGATTTTCATCTTGAAGGAGTTTATGAATTTGGTATCATGGATTAACTCATAGCGACGGAATGAGATCGTTGTAGGGGTTTTCACATCGTATCCGTGTCATCGTCGGGATCCAATCATGTATGAGTGAGCTCGCAAGTGAACTCACAAGCTCACTAGGAGCTCCTGACGGTACCCTCCCTCTTCTCATACTCCTTGAGGATAAGAGGGAAGGGGCTTGCATTTTTAATTGTTTTTAAACAAATATATTTAACAATATATTAAGAAAGGGCTAAAGAAGATTTGATAAAATTAAATGATTTTGAAACTAATGGAATTTCGATTGAAAAACTTTAGGAGTATATCAGAAATTCCATCCAATTTGTGGGAGGTTGTAGAAAATAATTCATTTCTCCTGATCTTGATCTATATTTAAAACTGATCTAGGTTTTTTCCGATTTTTTTAAGTGAGCCAAATCGTTATGGTTTTGACTGCATAAGTATTTGATAGTTTGAACAATCTAAAAAATCCTTATCGTTATCACATATCTATGTATATAAGAAATAATGTCAATTTTATCGATGTGCAGCTCTGCTAGAACATGCTCGTTATAGTTTGTTGTTGTAATCTTGGTATTTAAGAATATCAAAAGAAATGCACAAATATGATATGTCAATGCAGACTATCTTATTCAAATAAGTAGATGACAATTATATCTATGAGCCTGTTTGGCTAAGCTACTTATAAGTAAATTTTAAAAAATCTCTATGGTTGATAATTAAAAAAAATATACTTATAAGTTGTTAGGTAACTACTTATAAGTTGAAAAAAATAAGCAGAATCTCCCATGCTTATTTTTAAAGTTGTTGGCTTATTAGTTTTAACCAACTATATTACTCTTTTATCCATATTTTTTAATAGTATTATCATATAACTTTAAAGATATATTAGTCAATATTTATTTTAACAAATATTACAACTACTTATTGATATTATTAGTACTTTATTCAAACATGTAATTACTTATATTTTAAAATAAGCATCAAAATTTAAAATGCTTATGTGGCTTATCAGGTATTTTTTTATTAGCTAAGCCAAACGGGCCATATATCTATAAATATGCTAGCAAACTGAAAATACATTCTAGAAGGAGATATTGATAATTAACTTATATTTAAAGTAACAATTACTTAAGAAAAAATCACTAGCCAATAAACATTGCTATGCAACATTACTTTAAAGAACCACAAAAATGAAATATCTTATTGTGGGGATGTGGGGGAGACGAGATATTGAACATACTCGTGCGTTCTCTCTTAGCTGGAGGAAATGAAATGATGGCTTCCTCACTATGATCCTTCTGTGCTCTAGCCGCCCTCATCACTTTGATCTTCCCATCGGGGTTGACTTGCCCTCATGTGTTGCCGCCCTCTCTTGCTACTGTCGTCGCATGATTCTAGGGTTTTAGGCTGCACGAGAAATTCAATCTCTCCTAGCAACTTTGTTCTTCTTATGGGAATGATCGCCTCCTCGCCGACATGATCTTTGCTTGCTGCCCATTTGTCTCCTCGCTGGAACAATAGTTGTTGTCGCCATCAGTTGAGTCTGCTTACTACCTCCTAGCTTGTATATTGTTGTTCAACACTTCAAGATTATAGACCATCAAGCCAAAGGCCAAGAATATTAGGTTAAACAGTGGAGGAGTAGAGTACCAGTGTGACGTTTTATTTTTCTCTCTTTTTATTGAATCATTGGGACAAACTTGATTCTTGGCAGTTCAGTAAAATTTATGACCCATTTGATTTTGTGGGTTTGTTTGTCGGGATAAGCATTTTAATCACATGTATTTGCCTCTCTTTTCTTAATTGCCTTACCTGCAATCCTTTATGCATTAATTATCAACTTAGAGTCTTTTACTTCAATAAATGGAATATAACTATATAAAGTTACATAGCCTAAAATACTTGGGATTTTCTAGAACCGATTTATGGCATACCTCTTGATTCTTTTTGAATCCAAGGAAAAATAAAATAGATTTAGTTCTAACTTGTCAATCATCTTAGTCTTTAATGTATTAGTTATTTATTTCTTCATTGGAGTTCTACTGTAGCCGAGGGAAGCACTATTAATTTTATTTGCCAAGAGGAATCCCAGAGTCATGGCCAAAGCTATTACAAGCATTGAATCTTGATGATCATGATCACATAGTTTATAGTAGTGTTATTTAAGAGTTGGTGTATTGTTGAAGAAGGGTCTTTTGTCGATTCGTGGATCGTTGGCTTTATCAAAGAATTTTCAAATAGTATAATGTGTATATTAAATGATGAATTGCTTGAGGTCATACTAATATGTTAATAGTAATTTGGTACTTTAGGTCTTAGGTTGGATCTCATTTTTTTCTTGCTTCTAAAATACTAAAAAATGAATGAAAACAATGCTCATTTCATCTTGAACAAAATTTAAGCTTTTACAAACTCTGCCCCAAATCAAATTAGTAGGGATCATCACAAAAGAAGTATGATTAGACATTCAAGTAATTTAGTATGCAAGTCGCACATTGACTCCTTCCCAAATAAATTATGCGATCGGAGAAAATTTCTCTGGATTTGAACCTTTGCTTGTCCTCAAGCAAATGAATTAAGATTAAAGTTTTTTTATTTCTCAAATACGAAGACCACAATATGAGGGATGAGTCACAATTTTACAAAACAAATTTTTTTTATATGTTCACTACAACCAAGACCGACTTGACTCGGCAATACCTTATTTAGGAACCAATGAAGCTTAGGCTAAATGTGATACAGGATCACAACCTCCCTTTTCTAGTTTTACTTAGATCATATTATTTCACAATTTTTCTTCCTTGTCCTTGCTTCTCTTTTTTTTCGATCATCTGTAGGGGTGTGAAAATAAAAAGATATATTTCCCTTAGGATATCCTCACATTTTTTTCCGATATACTTGATAAAAATGCTAAGTGCCGAAAAAGGGCATAGTTTTGACTCTTTCAAGTGGAAGGTCAGAGTAGTTATTGCAGGTGAGAAAGAACATTCTCTTTGGCATTGTTCATCCCTATCTTCCTAGAATACTCGAGTACAATATCTGGAGTGCCAAAGTGGCATACTCTTGTCCTTTCCAAGTGGAGGGTCAGAGGAATAGTTATTTAGAAGTGTAAGAACACTCCTACATATTTAGAAGCAAGATAATGCAATATGCAGCAAAAATACAAAAATACATGGTATGAGAATATAGATGAGAGCAATGTTGTAAAACCTGGCCCGGCCCGGCCGGTCGAACCGGTCGGACCGGTGTCCGGGGTATAAAACATGTCATGGGTCACTCAAAATTCGGAGTGCCAATTGGACCGTTTTGACCCGGTCAAACCCGGTCAAAACCCGGGTTGAACCACTCAACCCGGCCAAAATTTTTTTTTAAATAATAATATTAGAAGTTTAGTTTATTTTTCTAGAGCTAAAAAATATACTTTGTCATATAAGTAAGATTTAAAATAATTATATTAAATAAAAAAACTTAATGAATCAATCAAGCATATTAATATTTAATAATTATCTTATTATTTATTTTTTATCATCACGCACTATTACAAATTATGAATTAGAACTAAAAAATATCATATTATTATAATTAATAATATGTGCTCATGTATTTTGATTTTACACCTAATTTTATTGTAGTGACCGGGTGTGGTCACTCCATTTTTCTTATAATTTCTTTTTGTATATTAATTTATTAATATCTGTAAGATTTAAAATAATTATATTAAATAAAAAAACTTAATGAATCAATCAAGCATATTAATATTTAATAATTATCTTATTATTTATTTTTTATCATCACGCACTATTACAAATTATGAATTAGAACTAAAAAATATCATATTATTATAATTAATAATATGTGCTCATGTATTTTGATTTTACACCTAATTTTATTGTAGTGACCGGGTGTGGTCACTCCATTTTTCTTATAATTTCTTTTTGTATATTAATTTATTAATATCCGGTTTGACCATCCGGTCCAACCGATTCGACTGATCCGACCTGACCCGTCAAGCTATCCGGGTCGATGTTCGGGTCGGGTTTTAAAACATTGGATGAGAGTGATAGGGTGATCATGCCATGACCTCTCCAGACTTAACCCCAACATTGTCCGCAATTTTGAAGCCAAGCCAAGAGAGTGTTGCTCATGAGGAGGATTCTTCCACGGAGTCGTCGTCCTCATTAGGTTCTGATTCTTTGTTCACCTTCGCCATCTTGTCAAAAGATCTTCATGAAGCCGGTGGTTCTCCTCCTTAAGGTTCCTATTCTTGACGATTATGGTCTCCAGAAGTGATGTGTGCTTGTGTTGTTCTATAAGCAGATCGGCTAGGATGCTTACGTGCTGCTCTTCATTACTAGTGCTAGGGTTGGGTGTCGATTGTTTTTTCTTCTTGCTTGCTATTGTTGCAGTGGTGTGAGGTGCATTGTGCTCAAGGACAAACATGGTCAATTATCTCCATTGCTGATGTTGGTTAGAGTCGAATTGGGTAGTTCCATTGATTTCTCGTTACCCTTATATAGAGTAATTTTCGTGTATAGTCCCTCAACTTTGCTCATATTCCACTTTGATCCCCGAATTTTAGTTTGTAACAAATTGGTCCCTTAACTTTACAACTTGCTCGTCAAAAGTTCCTTCACCTACGATAGCAGGTTTTTTCGGTTTTCACTCCACGTGGTAAAGCCACATAAATAAAAAATAAAAAATAAAAATATTGACGTGGAATTTAAATATTTTTTGAATAGTCCCTTAACTTTACTCGGTTCTCATTTTGGTCCCCTAACTTTAAATTGTAACCAAACAGTCCCCTAATTTTAGTTTGTAACTAAATGGTCCCTCAACTTTATAATACGTTTACCGAAGGTCCCTTTTTATCAAATTTGGTTTATTTTTCTTTTGTCCACGTGAGAATGCGAACATTAATATTTCTTGTGTGTATGTTGTTGTATGTATATGTGAGAATAACATGAACATATAGAATATTTTAGTTTTCATCTCATGCAAAAGTAAATGATTTTTATAAATTTCATCAAAAAAGAAAGGTCAGCAGCCATCAGAGTTTGGGAGGAAGATGCACGTACTGGTGAAATTTGATGGCGGTCGATATCCATTTTTTGAATAAAAATTATAAAAACCACTCTTGTAGGAGATGAAAAGTAATAATATTTATCGTGTTGACGTATTCTCACGAATACATATAATAGTGTAGATGTAAGAAATATTAATTTTCATATTCTCACATGGACAAAAAATTGATAAATCATTATTTTTATATCTTCCTTGCATTAGAATTAATTTTATGAACCTCTTTTTATCTTCTTTACAAATTTTTATAATGATTTATCAATTTTTTGTCCATGTGAGAATATGAAAACTAATATTTCTTACATCTACACTACTATATATATTCGTGGGAATACATCAACACGATAAATATTATTACTTTATCTTCTACAAGAGTGGTTTTTATAATTTTTATTCAGAAAATGGATATCGACCGCCATCAAATTTCACCAGTACGTGCATCTTCCTCCCAAACTCTGATGGCTGCTGACCTTCCTTTTTTGATGAAATTTATAAAAATCATTTACTTTTGCATGAGATGAAAACTAAAATATTCTATATGTTCATGTTATTCTCACATATACATACACCAACGTATACACAAGAAATATTAATGTTCGTATTCTCACATGGACAAAAAAATGATAAACCAAATTTGATAAAAAGTGACCTTCGATGAACGTATTATAAAGTTAAGGGACCGTTTAGTTATAAACTAAAATTAGGGGACCGTTTGGTTAAAATTTAAAGTTAGGGGACCAAAATGGGAACCGAGTAAAGTTAAGAGACTATTCAAAAAATATTTAAATTCCACATCAATATTTTTATTTTTTATTTTTTACTTACGTGGCTTTACCACGTGGAGTGAAAACCGGAAAAACCTGCTATCGTAGGTGAAGGGACTTTCGATGAGTAAGTTGCAAGTTAAGGGACCAATTTGTTACAAACTAAAATTTGGGGACCAAAGTGGGATATGAGCAAAGTTGAGGGACTATATACGAAAATTACTCCCCTTATATACCATGATGTAGGTGCTATTCCTAATAACGATGATCTTCATACTCAGCAAGATGGACAAGTCTAGTTTGGTTAGACCTCTTCTCGCTCGTAGCTCAGACAAGTCTAATTGAGTTTCTCAACTATCAGGGTGAACATGCCTTCAACAACTACAGGGCCCTTTTCAGTGTGGGCTTGATGAGAAATCTATTATAAGAACATGTGCCCGATGTTCACTTTGTTTCCCTTGAGCAATCCCCATATCAAATACAGTTCAACCTCCCATACATTGGCTTCAGTGTTGGTAAAAAATGATGTTGGCCAAGACCATTTGGAAGTATCATTGTTGAATTCTGAAGGGAAGAGGACTTGGCTTGTCGGATGTCTAAGTGATTTTCTTTGGTCACTCATTTCCAGACATCGGCAACTTTGTAGTGTGTATTCCTCTAGTGTATAGTAGTCTTTAGGAAACCATAAGTACTTGAAAATTCATCGAAACTCCCATGAAATTCAATATTGAATAGCTGAAATCTCAAGTTGATAACATCCTCTACTTCTAGGCAACTCAAGAATTCTAAGGTTATATAATCGTAAGTTGGCGAGGAGTCAAAGAAAAACCTATCGGTGCCTATTTTCTTGAGCTGCTTTCGTAGGTTTTCAAGTAGACCAAGTGTTGTCAAGGTTTCAGTGTCCAAGTACCGTGTCATGAAGAGCTTTCTAGCCTTTAACTTTTCGTACAAGGATTGTTGTTGCTCGTCCCTGAATTCCATTAAAGCTAGTTGGTGGAGTCGGTCTTCGTGTTCTGGTTGGAAATGACCTTCAGCTAGCTTCTCAGGTGCTTCCGTTGACATCGGAGGGGTAGGATGAACATCAATCTCCTCCTCTTTAGTCTCAGCTTCAATCTCCGTCGTCTCCTCAACTTGTAGGGGTGTGACCATTGGTTTGTCTGGTTGTGATGGTAAATCTTGCTGCTTCCTCACTGGGATGGTACAACGGAGGGCTCGATATCCTTTTGTTGTGAGGCTGTGACCCTACTGTCGAAAGAAGCGAACACATTAGCACAAGAACAGAAGTCAACCGTTGGAAGAAGCAGCCACAATGACATAAGAACAAGAAGCCCTTACACTAGTACAACCAAGTGATTTTTTTACAAGGTGTGACCGTACACCTAGGGTCATGTTGTACTATTGTTACGGCTGGTTGTATTGGTGCAGGGGCTTCTTGCTCTTGTGTTGTTGTGGTCTCTTCTTCTGACGGCTTGGTTTGTAGTTCCTCTTGTGCAGACCATGTTTCGACTTGATCTGACTGTGTCACAACCTTGTTGTGTTTCCTCTGCTTCATGATTAGGGGTTGCAGATCTTCGTCTTCTGATTCCTCTTCAGGAGGGGTTATGAACGCTTCATTTTCTTGGGTTGTGATGGTGCAGCCTTCTTTTTTGGAGGCTATCGCTGGGCTTGTTTCTTCGATTTTTTAGGGGCAGCAGGCTATTCTGCAGACGGTTCCGATTGTGCAAGGGCAGCTGGTGGTTGTTCAGGTCTCTAGCGCTTTTTCTGCGCTTGAACAATTAAAGTTTCTTCATCACTGGACTTTATGATAGCTAATGGATTGGTGGGAGTCGTCTCCTTCATCGGGGGTTTCTTCTTCTATTTCTTATCTGCTACGGTTGATGCTTCGATCAGTTTCATTTCTTTTGTCATAGCTGGTAGTGGAGTAGAGGCTGATACGGTCTCCGTGATCAGAACATCTATAGTCATCGATAGCTCAGGGTTCGTGGAAGAGGGTCAACGCTTCTCGAACTTAAGGCCATAGCCTTAGTCGTGGTTATTCCAGTTGCTTTCTTCAGTACAAGCTTCTTCTTCGATGGTCTTCTGGGTGATGTCGGTGGCGCTCTTCTTAGGTGATCGGTGTTGGGTCCTTGGTGGTTGTAGATGTCGATGGAGGTTGTCTCATTTCCATAGGTTGTTGTTCTATTGTAGTCATCTTCTTTGTCATTTTTGTCGCTGAGGAGGTTGGGAGGATCATCTTTAATGGTCGAACCTCGAGGACGAGATGAGAAGGTAGTGCTATGAGTGCTGCTATGATGTGCCTTGCTTTCCCTTTAGCTTCGGTCTCTAAGTCTTCCCCATTGCTTGGCCTCTAGTAGCTACCATTACCGGTCATCTGCTTGCAAGGGTGTAACTGATGGTGAAATATCCGGGAGAGGGTTTTAGGGCACAGATGGTGGTAGTCAATCGTGGCTGAAATGATGTGAGGAGAGAGAACGTCTTGGGGCAGTTTCCTTTAGTAGCAGGCGAGATTCACGATCTGTGGGAAAATTAAAATTTCCTGCTCATTGTAGGATCAATCCTCGTTGAGTCACAACCTTGCATCTCGAGCGTCACAACTTTGTGGTGATGACCTGAAATCAAAATGAAGCAAAGAAGAAAACAAATTTGTTAGATAGTTAGCCTGGGTTTCCACCCAACATGCATCAATGTTTACTTTTCTTGACTAGATTGTGCTTTGGTATCAGTGCAGTTGTTCTTCAACTGACCTTAGCTCAAATGATTCATCTCTCAAAGCTTCCATTCTAGGTTGGTGCACCTTCAAACATTGTCCATTTACCTTAAAGGTATGTCCCTTTTAAGATAGGAGTTCTACAGCTCCATGGTCAAATATCTTATAAATTGTATATGGCCCTGTCCATCATGATTTAAGCTTGCTGGGAAAAGTCTTAGCCTCGAATTGAAGAGAACTTGAGTCCCAACTTCAATTGTTTTGTTTACAATTCATTTATCATGCCAAGCTTTAGTCCTCTCCTTATAAATCTTTGCATTCTCATAAGCTTGTAGTTGTAGTTCTTCAAGCTCTGCATCTTTTAGGTTGCGAGTGTCTCCAGCTCTCTTCATGTCCAAGTTTAGCAATTTAATGGCCTTGTATGCCTTATATTCCAATTGGACGGGTAAGTGACATGACTTCCCATACACGAATTGGTATGGTTTGACACCAAAAGATGCCTTGAAAGTTGTTCGATAGACCCATAATACTTCATCCAATTTTGATGACCAATATTTCTTGGATTTTGACGTGATTTTCTCCAATATCAACTTGATTTTCCTGTTAGAAACTTCAACTTGGCCATTTGTTTGAGGGTGATAAGTTGTTGCCACTCTATGATAAATCTCGTACTTTTTAAGTATGCTCTCAAGTTGTCTTTCGTAAAATGATTTCTTCCATCACTAATAATTGTCTTTCATACTCCAAATCATGGAAATATCATCCTCCCAAAGAGCTTCCATACTGAGTCTGAATCCACAATTGATTGTTGGGATCTTCTATATCCATTTCGATACGTAGTTGATAGCTATAAGTATGTATTTGAATTTTTCAGACATTGGGAAAGGTCCCATGTAATCAATTCCCCAAATGTCGAAGAGCTCAACTTCAAGAATTTCAGTATGTGGCATCTAGTTCCTTCTAGAAATGTTTTACCTCTGGTAATTGTCACAACTTCGCACATAGGCATTTACATCCCCGAATATAGTAGGTCAGTAGTAGCCAGCCTATAATAATTTTGTGGCTATCCTCCGGATTCCACCATGGCCTCCATATGTTGAGTTGTGACACTCTTCTATGATCCTATGGCTCTTGTTTCTAGTATGCATCTTCTAAATTGCCTATCGGAGCATCTTTTCAACAACATTGGGTAGCCCCAATAGTAATGCTTTAATTTATCGAACAACTTCTTCTTTCCCTATCCAGATATCTCTGAAGAACTGTAACCAGCAGCTAAGAAGTTTCCTACATTGGTGTACCAACGTGGCTTATTATTGATGATGGCAAAGAGACAATCGTCAGAAAAATCTTCATTGATGGACGGTGAAGGTCCCACTGGCAGGTCTGGCAGTCCAGACTAGTGATCAACTACTAAGTTTTCATCTCATTTCTTGTCTCCAATTTTCATATCAAATTCCTGAAGCAATAGAATCCATCTTATTAGCTTAGGCTTAGAGTCCCTTTTTTGCATCAAGTGCTTCACAACCATGTGGTTTGTATATACTGTCACTTTGGATCCTATCAGATAAGGTCCGAACTTATAAATTACATATACTATAGCCAACATCTCCTTTTCTTTAGTTTTGTAGTTTATGTTCTGCCGACATAGTAGATCATAGTGCTACACTTTTCTCTCTTCTGTCCTAGAACAGCTCTGACTGCATGTTCGCTAGAATCACACATTATCTCGAATGCTAGATTCCAATCGGGCGCTTGTAGGATGGGAGCTGAGATGAATGCAACATTGATATTGTTAAAAGCATCCATACAATGAATATCAAAGTTGAATTCTGCTTCTTTATGCAATATATCTTATATTGGTTTAGCAATCTTTGAAAAAAAATTTATAAACTTTTTGTAGAAACCAACGTGTCCAAGAAAACTTTTGATTCCTTCTATATTCATCGACGGTGGTAACTTCTCAATTACCTTTATTTTTGCTTTTTCTACTTCAAGCCCTTTGCTGGAGACTATGTGTCTGAGAATTATTCCTTGAGTTATCATGAAATGGCACTTCTCCCAATTCAATACCAGATTGACTTATTCACACTTCTGCAAAGATCTCTTCATGTTGTGTAGGCAGTCTTCAAATGATGACTCGTATACTGAAAAGTCATCCATGAATACTTCCATGATGTCTTCAATGAGATATAAGAATATGGACATCATAGATATCTGAAAGGTTGCCGGTGCATTACACAAACCAAAGGGCATGCGTCTATATGCAAAAGTTCCATAAGGATAGGTAAAAGTTCTCTTGATCGGGTGGATAGAGTTCTATTTGCAGAAATCCTGAATATCCATTCAAATAATAGAAAATACTTGTGTTTGGCTAGTCGTTCTAGCATTTGGTCTATAAATGGCAAAATGAAGTGATCTTTCCTTGTTGACTTGTTTAACTCCCTATAGTCGACACACAATCTCCATCCCGTAGTGATTCGACTAGGTATTAGTTCTCTTTTCTCATTCTTGATAACAATTATTTCTTCCTTCTTTGAAACTATCTGAATTGGGCTGACCCACTTACTATCATATAGCGAGTAAATTAATCCAACATTGAGCAAGTTCTTCTTTTTAACAACTTCCTTGAGGTTAGGATTTAGTCTCATCGGCCCTTCAATAGCCGGCTTATAAATCTCTTCAAGTGGAACTTTATGCATGCAGAGTGATGAACTGATTCCCTTGATATCATCGATTGAGTATCCAATAGCCTTCTTGTGAGTTCTCACCACTTTTAGCATCTAATTCAAATAGGACAAAGCTGACAAATGATGTGGTAGGTGGAATATGGTCCAATGAACTCATACTTCTGGATTGTTGCAGCTTGATGTAGCTATTTCTCTATCAGATTGAGCATGTAGGGTTGTGACAACCGATTCTGATGGGTGTGATTGATAACTGATTTCATAGCCCTAGTCTGATTTCTCCAATTCTGTTAACAATTCTTGATCCACTTGGATTGTTCGTTGTTGATGATCTTCACATGGGTCTAGAGCTTGATCATACTTTTTGTACATGAATTACAGTTGAAACTTCTTGCACAAATTCTTCAATAAGTTCATAATATTCAAAAACTACTTCTCCAGCCGGTCTCTTCATAATCTAAGACAAATTGAACTCAATCATGTCTTCACCTATTTGAAATGATAATTTGTCATTTTTCACATCAATAACAACGCCAGCAGTTGCAAGGAAGGGTCTTCCAAGTATCAGAAGGGTATTTGAGTCTTCCTATATCTTCAAAACTAGAAAGGCCACATAAATGTAAACCTTTCAAACCCAAATTGGCACATCTTTAAGGATATCTCTTGGTGGTTGATTGATCTGTCAGCTAGCTGGAGTATCATATTTGTAGACTTGCTCTCTCAAGCATTAAGCTTGTCACACATAGAAGAAGGTATGTCACTTACATTAGCTCCGATATCACATGATGATCTTCTTACTTGTAGATGGTCAATTTCACATGGTATGGAAAAATTGCCATGTCCTTTAATTTAGGTGGAAATTTGTTGAGGATAACTACACTAGCATTCTATGCTAAGGACACAGTTTCTTAAACATCTAGCCTTCTTTTCTTTGACAATTTGCATAAGAAGGCAATTGTTTAAGAGCCTACACAAAGGGAATGTTGATTTGAAGTTTCTTTCAGCACTTTGATGAATCTGTTGAATTGTTGTTCTTCTTGGGCCTTCAAGATCCTTTGGGGAAAAGGCAATATCTTGTGCAACGGTTGTTGGTAGATAGTCGATTCTCAACTTGAGTTGGCTTTAAGTTATGTGCACTTGGTTCTCGTTGATCAACCTTCTCAAGGGGGGCTGGAGTCAGTTGATCTAGCATGGGAGTAATCTCTTCAACCGACTCTCTTGCTAGTAAATTCTTCCCACTTCTCAAGGTCACAACTTGGAATTTCTCTCTTGGATTGGATTCTGACTGTCCTGATAGAGTGTGCAGTCGTGATGCTGCAAAATTAGCTTGAAGTGCTATCTAGTTCTTTAACAATTTGTTGTGTTGCTAATTGATTGATATTGTTATTCATCTGATCATGTTGCACCATCAACTATTTTATCATCTCCTCAATCTTGGGCTTATGAGGCTCTAGATAGGACCAGGAAACATCAAAGGGGGTTGTTGGGTTGTCTTGGTAGAATTTTGGGTTGCCAATTGGGGTTGTGAGTCTGGGCATTCTGGTAGTGATTGTTTCTGTAAGAAGAATGGATGAATTCAGTTTTTAGGAGTATATTTTTCAAAAGAAGGTTTGGGTGCAAAATTCCCAAAGGCATTAACTTGGTCGAATTGTGGTTCTTGCTGTAAAGTTAGTAGGTTGTAGGATTCAGTTGCATGACCAAAATTTTCACATATTTCACACTTTAGTTCAGGAGTTTGTACCATATTAACTTGTGGTGTAAGGTTCAACTTTCCCATGACCTTTTGCACAACCTCTTCTACTTTGGATAATAGAGACTCTCCTTCATTAGTTGATTTCTTCTTCAAAGATTTTTTGGATCTTTCATACAAGAGATAATGATGGTTCCTTGCCAACTTTTCAATAATCCTATAAGCTTCATCAATGTTAGTTGTGACAAATATTCCACCATATGTAGGGCAACATAAGTTGCATAATTTAAGCCTGAATGGAAGTGATTTAGTAGTTGTCATCTCCCATATCCATAGTGAGGGAAAGATGCAACTAAGTTCTGAAATCTCTATCATGCTTCTTACAAATTTTTCATGTCTAGCTAGCTGAAATTATTGATCTCATTCTTCGTGTGAGCTGTCTTACTTGGTGGAAGGAATTTAGCTAAGAAGTTTTTGACTAAAGTGTCCCAATTTGCTACATCCTTAGGTTTAAGAGTCTTCCATCATAGCCTAGATTTTTCACTCAATGGGAAAGAAAAGAGTCTTTTGTATATGGCTTCAGCAGGGATGTTGTTGAATTGTAGGATATCATATATTTCTTTAAAGTTATCCAAATGTTGGGTAGAATCCTCAGTGACTGACCCTCTAGATTGATCTTGTTGGATCATTGTCACCAAGGTAGGTTGCAATTGAAATTTAATATTGGCCATGGGTGGCACTCTTGGAGCTCTGGCTCTATTGGCCACAGGGGAGTAAGTATCCTTTAAACATCTAGGCCCTTAAGTTGTCAACTCTCCTTTCATAGTGACTTGATCTTCTTGAATTCTTGATGTCTCTGGTGTGTGTCTAAGATGATCTAAATAATAGGCCTCTCAACTGATGGTGTCTCTGCTCTATATTCAAGCTGCAAAATAGTTGGTGTCTCAAATGCATAATTCAGATTGATTGCTGCAGATAATTCAGAAATTATCAATTCAGAAAACTTTGATTGCAGTTCAGAAATCAGTAGTGTTTTCTCTTTGTTAAGTCTTTGTTATTTTCTTCACCTTCTAAATTCTCTTTCCGGTTTAGAATAGTATCTTTTAGTTCGAGAGCTTCAGGTCTTGGCACGCACTGCACCAAAATTAGTGACAAACAAGAGAAGAAAGAAAAATAGGAAATAAAAATGTTAATGGAATATTCACAAGTTAGAATGAATTGGTGATGACGTTAACAATGATAATGATGAAATTAACTAGTTAAGTGATTTCTTTCTAAAAATTGGCTATCATTTCTCCGACAATGACGCAAAAAGCTTGATGTATGTTGTCTAGTGTTCAATCAAAATCAAATATGTGAGTAGGGTTGTGACAATGTATATGTTGGGTAGTGAATGACAGTAGACAATCAATTTTAAAACCTAAGACAATAGCGATGTTGCAAGTATACAGCGATCAATGGTACTACTTCAAGTATCGAATCCATAAGAAAGCTAAAGCAATTATCAGGAATAAATCACTCTAATGTAACATAATAACTAATCCTAGAGAAAATGATGGAAGTAAACTAAAAGAGGAAGAATATAAACTAACTATTTTTTAGGGTTTTCAGAATAGTTCAAAAATGAAATAAAAGTAAATGATAACAACTAAGAAGATCGAGAATGCAGCAGGGATGTCAGGAGCTCTGAAGTTAGCATATATCGGGGATGTTTGATTAGATCTTCGTTATCATGCAGAGTTATATACTAAGTTGAATCTAGGTGAAGAGAGAAATTCTTTTTCAAGGGCCTTAATCACTATCTCCTAGTTGATCAACATCGAAAAGCGACAAGAAAGCTCAGAACCCATCTAAGATGGATCTAGTAGCTGCTTACAACCTATGCATCACAGTTTTATAGTACCAGTGATGGAGCTCACTATCGAATCCTGTGTGAATAAAAGTAGATGGGTCGAGCGAACAAGTAGATTCCTCATGGTTGCAAGAAGTGAATGCATTCGATGGCGAATAAAACCCAAAACAGAGCCAACAAAAACAAAGAACCATGAACACTCGAAACTACAAATGCTCTGGTCATAGTATATCATTCAATAAAGACAAGTGCAAACAAGAAATATAATAATAAAACAAAGGATCAGTTCAAATTTGATTGCAATAAAACAACAAACTCTTCACAAGGCATTCAATTCAGAAAATAAAAATTAAACAACGGGTCCATACGATAATCCAAATAATTCAATGAGTTCATCCTATACATCATCCCCTAATACTAACTCCAAACTATCCTATTAGTTAAGAATCATTATCATCAAAATAAAGATAAAATATTTAGAAATGCTCATCTTATGTGTGCTCTGGAACTTTGAAGACCTCCAATGGTCTTTGTCCTCCTCCACATCTGGCCCCCACTAAGAAGATAGTTTCCTTGCCAAAAAGATACATTCCCTCTTTATTTTTTTTCTTTTTATATCCCCTTTTCTTTTTTGACACGTCTCTTCTGCATTGTCAAAAGGATTCTCTTAATTTCTCTGATTCATCCTTATCAATCATGAGTTATCTTGGTTCTCTTGCCAAATTCATTTCGTCATTTAGCAACCCATCGTGAGGGACTGTGATGACTCTTTAGTAGGAGTGTGATAAATCTTTTTCCTCGAAGGTCCTGAACTAATAGCAAAAAGCAGTATCAATTGTCTCTAAAATACGCAATTTGTCAAAATGTGAGTATGATGCAAGTGTATTTGAAAAGAGAAAAAATAGGCTAATATATATATATATATATATTATATATATATTCACATGATCAAGACACAACAGAGATAGGTTGCTTCTATCCATCATTGTTGCGCCATGCCAGATCCATCGGAGACCACCATGAAGCTCTCTCTGTTGGCCGGCTTTGGTTTTGGAGAAAGAATGAAGTTGTGTTTGAGAAAGGGTTTTTTAGTCATGGAGCCAGTTCATCGTATCTCTATGCCCAGCCTCATAACTAATGGATCGACCTCTAATATGAAGAAGTCGAAAAAGAGCTCCGATAGGGTATTTCTCTCCTTAATGAACAGATATACCATGTCTCTTAAATTGTCAAAACATGTTCTATTAGAATGATATTTAGTGTTCTTTGTTGGGATCTAAAAGCTAAAAACAAAATCGGGAGTATTAGGCAATAATTTTTATGTGCAACAAAACTAAGTATAATTACATCATATCTTATTCAATTAGTCAATTGATATCACTTAATATACGATATTTACATCTAAATTATCAGTAAAAGTTTATTTTTGAAATCTGATTACATAACCCATGAGTTAGTAACAATAAATGAAAAGGAACCATGCTCCTAGAATTAGAATGTTTTAATAAGTGCCATGATATAATATATTAACAATAGAATTATAGCTTCATTTATTTAATGAATGCATTTTTTCAAGAGTGAAATCGGGAAACTATTTTTTTATAGTTAATTATAGTAATTAACTAAATGTGATGTGGTTAATGGTATGAACTATTATATGAGGCTGACAGCTTGGAACTCGAAGAATTAAAAATAGTGCATGTGTTGGAACTTGCTACCAAGATAATGATAAGCTAATAATAAGTTGTTACTAATTGTTAATAAGAAAAAATTAACAAGGTATATTTAAAATATGATTTAACTTTTATGAGTTACATAATCTGAATAAAAGGTCAAAGGTTAATTATTGGGATGATGGGACATAACAATATATATATATATATATATATATATATGAAATAGTAAAAAGGTTAGTTAATTATGACCATGATGTGATATAATTGATATTAAAGGGAATAATTAAATAATAATGGCATTAATGTGACACTCATTATTATGAAATCACATAGTGAATTAATATAGGTTAAATTGTAGGCATCGATAAAGCGAGTTTTAATGTTATAAAATAAGGATAAATAAATAACATTTATTTAGCCCAAAAATTATATTTTAAATTATAAAATGTGATTATAATACTAGTTTATGATGAATTAAAATGCATATATGGTTAGGTGATCCAAAATGTCGATCAGACTTATACTTCATTGATTGAGAAGGTTGTAGGAAGACAACGAACACTAAGTCTTGATCATCAAAGAAGTGGGTGAAACGGAATCATAACCATAGATTAGTCTTGATCGTTAAAGAAGTGGGTGAAAATGGAATCATAACCATAGATTATTTTTTCTATTAGAATATGCGTGTCTAGAGATTTCTTTCTTGTTAATTTTATATTATAATTATGTTTTATATGCCTATTCCTTCCCGTAGGTGCAAATCATGTTGTTGTTGCTTTATGATGAATTCATGTTAATTATAATAATTCAACATGTTTATTGTGTTCTAATATTTTGATCTCAAATTGACAAAAGTATCGATGTAATATAAAAATGATATACATTAATCTTCAACTAATGTTTTAGATAAATGCTATGATATCAATAGTTATACTTACGAATTTATTGATTGAGTTCATCTCATATCATACTTTGCATTTTCATTATCATCATAAGGATCATATTTAGATTTTGCATAATTTGATTGTTTATCTCCATCTCTTCACCTTATATATGGATTTATAATAGATTAATGTTTATTGTATGTTATTAGCTCTATTTTTCGAGGCTATAAAATCTTATACCCTAACCCAGGTTCATCCTGGCCCAGCCCGGGTTGGCGATCAGAATGATACCTATTATTAATTTTACGAGCCGTGAACTATCCATCATGGGTCGTGACACTAGACATCAAAAATTTTATTGTATTGCTATTATATGTCTTAATATCAATGCATATTATTTAGCCACTTTAATTCACTAAGTGTCATCCGATCTCTTATGATTATATATTTATTTTATTATTGATTTGGAGTGCTTTCACTCTCATAAGATTCAATGTCGGTCAAAATGACATCAAGATTAGTAGGATAAAATATGAAATATCAAGAGACGTCATGTTAAGTCGAATGCATCACTGTCATTGTTCATTGATAAGGGTTTTCACCTAAAATGAGTGATGTACCCTTGCCTTAAAGGGGGCATTTGTCGTGATCTTGTCCATCATTGATAATCGGCATAATGTCTTATTGTTTGCATGACGTGGTCTATAATCAAGTGGAGAGCTCTTCCAATGTATAAAGATATAAGAAGTTAAAAAACAACTTTCATTGATCAAAGTAATGAACCAAAACAATGAACACTTTAACTTTAATCATTGACTAATTGCTTACTTTATCCATGAACATAGTATCGACATCGCATCATAATATCCATGATTATCCTAAGTGCATATATTTTATCGAGTCATTAGTAATATGATGAAGCTTATTATTGATTATTGTACAACATTAATTTTATTATTGCACCACTTACTATTCCGTCTTCTTAATCTTTATGCATATTTTAATTTAGAATCACAATTTATTGTTATTATTTTCCCATATTGAGCTGCGAAGTTCATGGGAGAACTCCCTTACATTTGATTCTTGCATATACAAGACAATGGTCGATGGGTTAATGATGTGCGGTGATGTTGCTCAGACAATTTATTTGCACATGGGATAAAGACTTATCTAATTGTCTTATTTTAGTTTTTCTTATGAACTCTTAAAGTTGTAATAAGCACTAAATCGTATCATTCATTTATGATAAGGCATTGTATCATGACATTTAGACTTTCACTTTTAAAATAGTTATTTTCTTATATCTTATTCATTATTTTTATTGGTGTGCATTACTTGTTGACTGATCATGATCAAGTTTTAGTCAAAATATAAACATCGTCTAATGTCTCCGGAATTGAATACTGCATGTGGGGAGATTGGTTTTGGGGCGTTACACTACTCGTCTACCAAAAGGAGCTTTTGATGAGTAAAGACGTTAACAACACATGCCCCAAAGTTGCCGAGGTTCCTTCACAACGTTTGGTGCTTTGGACCTGACATTGTGACTCTTTCTTTTACGATTAGAGAATGAATGATGAGACAAATATAGTTAGAAAAAATTACAATGATTCAATCTTCTTCCGCTATCAGATATGTCGAAATACGTAATTTATATTCTTTAGATTCCTTCAAGAAGAAATTGATTAATTGAATGAAAGTTGTCCCTCATTTTCTCCATATAAAAAAATTGTGTTTCTTTATGCAGCTTAGACAGAGTTATGTCAATCTTCAAGTTAATAATGTGAAGTGAGAATCGTCACCATTGATCAGAAAACAATCTCCTTGAGATTTTAATCAGGTTGCAAAACCAGCTCCATTTCCAACAGACCGCTACATAATTAACTACAATTGGTAGTGTTGGCATTGCATTATTCAGTAAAATGTGCATGAGTTGACCACCTCCCTTTTAGAGGTTCTCTAACTTTTTCATGTAGAGGTTTTAGTTAATTTTTTAGCATAAGAAGTAGTTTGTTTACCTTTTCATTTTTAAAACATGCATCAGTTATACTAAATTTATAAAACAAAGGCTCTAAGTCCATAAAACTTGATCAAGTCCCTGAATTTTATTTTTATTAAAAATCAACTTAAAATTTAATCAAATCCCTGAATTTTATTTTGCTATAGTTCAAATCTCTGTTTTTTTGGTTAAAACGGATCTCTGTGTTTTTCTTACCCCTACAAAGTAATTTTCAATCAAAATTGCCAAAGAGGCATGATCCAGTGTGATGCCCCCTTCAATATTTGTTGCTGCTTTCCTTTACTTCAGTCCAATTTTATGACTAGACCTGCACAGGCTTCCTCGCCCTTGAATAAAGAAAAAAAAATACTTGAAAACTCATCAATTACCTCACATAATTACTTTGTTTGCTAAAATCCCCATTCTAGAATTTCTCCTTTCTCTGGAAACCTATTTCTTTGTTTGTATGAAACAGGGGGGTGAAGAAGAGTTTCTGTGAGAATGACTAAAAATAAGCACAGTGACAAAAACACCATCAATCTGAGTTTCAGAAGGACACAATAAATAAATCACCCAGCAAATACACTGGATGAAAATTGATATTGCTTTGAAGCTCAGGATGGACTTTACATGTTATCGGTCAAACCGTCCCATTTCATTTCCATACCTAGAGTCTATGTTTTCTCCAAAACAGGTTTCTCAAGAAGCCACGTTTGCGCCCCTTCAGATCTTCATCTGAATCATTTAGTTGATAGCAATAGATAAATAACTCATACAAGGGAAAATGTGCAGAATTTATGCAAGAATAGATATAATTCAAACATTCAGGATGTGAGAGCTACAACATATTGATTGAAACATACCTTTTAGTCGACCAGCTCTATAAAGAGCCTCTTCAGCAAGTTCTCTCCACTCTTCCGCACAAGAATGGTTGATTCCTAATCCGACACTTAGTCCTCTCAAGAGTTGCATTGTCCGCATAACAGAAAAAAGCTCCTCCGGGAAACTCTAATAGACATGGAAGCAGCATTAGAAATTCCTAGCAACAATGGACTTGCAATTGTATATGAGAAAAGATACAAGTCTTTTCCCAGTGTGCAGAACCCCAGTGAGTAAGCTGGCACAATCTATCAAATATATATATATAAAGAAATCCAAGCTTGATATATTTCCGATAGAGAATGACAATATGAAACTGACTGGAAGGAGAAATTGTTGTGCAAGTGCATTTTTAGGAGGTAGAACCTTAAAACTCCCTCTATGACTTGGATTAGTTAAGGCCCATTGAGCTTTTGGATACCAAAGTTCATACAAAAAATATGATGACATGACAAAACATTCTATTTATGTTTAGAAGGTCACTGATATTTAAGAATATGAAATAATAAAGAGTTATATATCACAAGGTTATCTAAGTTTTGTGCACAATGAAACAAACAAATATGATTTATTATCTAGCTTAAAATTTAAGGGCATCCAACCATAATGATTTCAAATGAACACCTCCATGACTCGAATTATTAAGATTATACCTTATCATACTTGCGGTTATAATTCTAATATATCCTTCATGATTCAAAACAATAGGCCTAAAATATGCACATATCTTTGAGAAAAAATCCATAGTCATGTTGATTGATCTTAAGTCTTAATCCCTATCAGTTTGCACCTTAAACATCATTGAAAACATCTTACTAGAATCTGTGATTGTGCATCATCACTATACATTTGAGAGCATGCATTACAATTCTTCTGGTTTAAATCGACCTATTACAATGAACTTGTAAGTTATAGTGCATATTCATACTTTGTCTATGAAAATTATACTATAAAGATGGACTTGTATATGATGATGAAAGTAAATTATTTTTAGTGGTGTTTAACAACAAAAATGAACCAGTCAATAAATATACAAATAATTGACTACATGTTTAACAACAAAAATGAACCAGTGTACCCTATCAACAAAAGAAGAAACGAAGAAAGGACGGTCAACGTTTTAAAGCAATTACAATGCAAAACCAACTTGGGCATAACTGAAAATGTTGAATACCTGGACACCAACTTTATTCAAGGAAGAATCTTCAGAAAATGGCGTCATTGTAGTTACTCCTGGGGGAAGCCTAGTGTCAAACATCCTTAGTGCTAACTTGAACAATTCCTGTTCTCCATCAACACATGTAATCAAGGTCTCTATACCAAGCTCTCTAGAAAAAGATAAATAGAAGCTTTAGCACTAGATATAATGAAAAGATCAATGCTAAACTGAAGTCAATTAATAATCTTTAACATTTTCTTTCTTTCCCTATTAGTGTCAAATTTAATCACAATAAGAATGAGCAAACTTGAACTGCAAATGTTGAAACAAAGTGCAAGTGCTAGTCCAGCCTTGAATAGAACACAATGCACATTTGGCAGCACTATGTAATGCCTCAGTACTTTAATGCATGGGTACGCCTATTTCATCCGAGTACCCAAAGTGGATTAAGGATATACATCCGGTAAGTGAGGGTTTTGCTCAGGTACGCTTGAACCTACACAGGTTTTAAAAAATATTTCCTTAAAAAGGAAATTAAAAAATATTCTAGAAAAAAAATTTTTTTTTTTTGAAGGAAGAAAGGATGACAGCCGGTGTGACGGTTGTCATCCAAGTATATATACGTATGAAGGTGTCATTTACAGGTGAACACTCTCCCGAAGAGAGCGGCAAAAGAAGGTGAGAAAAGTGATGATGAGACGCCTCCTACCCAAAACCCCACTCTCGAAGGAGAAAAGAAATATGGTGTACAATTGTCTCCACCTGACATCTCTCCCCACAAAAAATGGTCCGGTTACGCTGGAGCCAAATAGCCCAGGAACCTGCCAAGAACGTCGCCAGTAGTCGTCTCCACCCCTGCCTCCGGCTCGCTGACGCGCGTATAGGCCGCCAAAGATCCTCTGCATCTGTAGGAAATGCAAGCAGTCTACCCGTCTGGTGCCATATCTCCCGTACCCTCGGACAGCTGAAAAACAAGTGTGAGATGTCCTCCACTGCCTCCGTGCATTTATAGGCCGCCAAAGATCCTCTGCATCTGTAGGAAATGCAAGCAGTCTACCCGTCTGGTGCCATATCTCCCGTATCCTCGGACAGCTGAAAAACAAGTGTGAGATGTCCTCCACTGCCTCCGTGCATAGAACGCACGATGTCTCCGCCTGGGGTGCCCATCTCGCTCTGTATGCCCGAGTGAGAAGTCGACCGTGCCGCATAAGCCAAGCAAAGATCTTGACTTTGAGGGGTATCCGCAGGCGCCAGATGGATCGACAATCAAGCTGAAGCTCTGTCGGTAAGGTGACTTCTGGAAGGAAGTGCAAGTAAAGCCTGCGGGCCGAGTAAGGTAGTGGGTCGCAGACCCACCCATCCTGCCGTGAGGGGTCCGGCCGGAATGGGGCGATCCTCTGATGAAGTAGTATAAGCTCTGCTATACGCTGGTCTGACAGTGCGGATCTAAAACTTGGGGTCCATGCTCCGGAATAATGTTATACTTTTGCGAGCCCCTCAATTGTTTTCCTTTTTTTGGATGTACCTTAAGTTCTTTTCCTTAATCCTTAGAATAAAATCCTTTCCTTAGATATAAATTCTTTTCTTTGAGAGGGTAAAGCTGTAATTTTCTTTGTCCTTGTCCATGTAAGTTGAAGATATAATAATGTGAGCTCTATGAAATCAATTAGTAATAATAACATGTCATAGTAATGTCTTTCACGAATATAAGAGTTTAAGATAATTGATGTTTCAATTTGATTCCCTAGTTAAATTTATGTTTGATGATTCTAACTCATTTATTAGTTTCTTGATCCTTATAAATCAAAGGAAACTTATGTTTTATAATAATTTGTATTTGCTTTGACAGGGTTTCTCTATCAATTTTCTTTAATTGTATTTGGATATTCTTACAGGGTTGTACTGCAACAGTCCTGTTGATGTGGTTTGTCAATGACAAAGAATTCCTTGCACAATGTGCAAATGTTGGTGATTCAGCTTGTCTTATCAAGTATGTTCCATGTCTTAAAGTTCTTGTTTGATATTAATTTGCAGTTTTAGATGTTAGTATGCTAAATGTTTCTGTAATTACAATTAAATATTAATAAGCTCTTGAGTTTCAAGAGGTACAATTTTTCTTCAAATTCTTTTCTATTTCTTTGGAGGAAGTCCTTAGTTATCTTATAAATTATATGATAACTAAAGAGA
This sequence comes from Pontederia paniculata, assembly GCA_001647135.1. NCBI lineage: Eukaryota > Viridiplantae > Streptophyta > Magnoliopsida > Commelinales > Pontederiaceae > Pontederia > Pontederia paniculata. The sequence goes on along the minus strand of LTAE01001124.1, from coordinate 15,051 downwards.
CAACTATCGGTTTTACGGTGTTGTGTCTAGAATATTATTAGAAATGTTATTGTGCTCAGCATATTAGTAAGGATATCATATAAATGAACTCATACATGAAATAACATTAAAGTCTTCAAACATCTATTAATTTTTAGAATAGTCCTACTATGTAATAGACTACAAGTAAAAGTCATTAATGAATTGTTTCTGGACCCATTAGCATAATAATCTATCAACCTGTAATTTAAGATATCCCTCCCTCAAATTATGTGATACTGAACAAGATTATTTTTGTGGGCTTACTACCCATGATCGTTGGCCTTTAGTAATGGGTCTTTAGCTCATTATTTAAGTTTCCATGTTATTTGGTAAATGTGGTGTTTAGAAACGAATAAATACTCTTGTATGGTTCCTTTGTAACTTACACTTGATGAATGAATATTTCTTTTAGCTTATTTCTCGAAGAGGATAACTTAATTAGTATTTAGGAGAATAACTTATTAGATCTCCATCAATTGTTAAAAGAGCATATCAACTCTTCGATCTTCATCAAACGGTTGTGATCCTATCTTCTTAATCCCAACTTCTATTCCATCATCGTCATCCACTCCACTGTTGCTACAGTAACCCCCATGTTTGTTGGTCCCTTTTCAACAACACAGCTATAAACAGATTCCTCTCAAAGTCCTGTCGCCTCATCCACCTCGCTGCTGCCACAACCGCCCTCACCACTCGTCGTCGCTTGAGCCACCACACCACCGTCAAAGATCTGCTGCAGCCGCTCTTCCTTGCTTGCCACTGTTCTGCTCAACGGCTGCTCACCATCTTCTATGTCCACACAGGAAACCACGACAAGCTGTCGGCGTCCGTGCTCCAAGACTTCGTTGCCTTGTTAAGCCGCCAGATCTGTTCTGCACTCGATGCTGATCGTTGCTACTGATGCTGTTACTTCTGCATCTTCTCGTCCTCCACAACTCTTCCTGTCCAGGTCGCATCCTCAGACGACGACCCACACTTGAGGCACGCTAAATCGCAGCAAACCACATTGTCACTGTGCTGTTCGCTGTGAACAGAGGCCTTTGCGCCTGCTGCTAGCAACATCCGCTGCACAGATCCCAAGGCAACATGATTGGACGAATATCAAGACGAGTTGCTTTTGGTGCAGTATCATTATGTTCTGCAGAATGATTACAACGTTCTGCAATAGGATTTATGTCTTGTATATTAACTGATGAATTGGGGGGTTTTTGGTTCACTTTGCTCATACTTAACATGCTGACAAAATGAAAATTGTTTCAAGCACTCATTTTGTTTTACGGACTACTTTTGGTTCTTTTGTCATATGCTCTTGATTGAAAGCTTTTGTAAACTTGTCTTCATCAGTTTGAATGGAAAGCTGATTTCGATGACTGAGGATCACAGAGTGACTAGTTCATGTGAACGTGCTCGGTTATTGAAAACTGGAAAACCATTAAAAGATAGTGAAACACGTCTTTGCGGTGGTTCTTCGATCTCTTGATCTTATATATGATTAAAACAATTATCAACTTTAGCACATACTAATTTCCGGTATTGTTTCTGCTTTCAGGATTAAATATAAGTCGAATGCTTGGAGACAAATTTCTGAAGGAACAAGATGATCGCTTTAGTTCAGAGCCATACATAAGTCAAGTTGTGCCTGTAGAAAAGACATGCTCAGCTTTTGCATTGATGGCAAGGTTGGCATATTCACAATTGCTTTTATTATGGAATAAACTTTTATTTCAACTTTAGTTGACATCTGTTTCATTTGGGAAATGTGCCAGTGATGGGTTATGGGATGTTATCAATGTAAAGAAAGCAGCACAGCTTGCCCTTCAGGTAAGTAAAATTTATTTCATCAAGACACTGTTCTGAGAATTGGGTGTATGATTTTTCCTTTTTATATTTCAGTTAAAAAGACAATACAACAGTGACACTGAAACTTCAGCAGAGATGATAGCAAACTGTGTATTGAGTGAAGCCAGAAGCTTACGTACAAAGGATAATACATCTGTAATCTTCTTGGATTTTGATGTCTTGAGAACAGATCTTTTGTAAGGCTAGCATAGAACTTGCATACATGCTCATGCCTCATCAGATTCTCTTGGCATATGTTTTGAGCATGCCTCATCAGATTCTCTCGGCATATGTTTTTGTGCTGAATACTATGTATATAGCGTTATGATTATTTCTTAAAGTTGGAACAATTGTGTGAGGCGTCATATATACCATATCGCATTTGGTTTACAGCTAATAGTAACCCATTATATTATGAATGTTTTATCACAAAAAATAACAATAAGTTCACATGAGATGCAACATCCCAAAAACATGTCCCACCATGCACACGAATAGATATCCGAGACGTGCTCGAAACACTTCATGACGATTTGACATTAACAATTATAGCCAACACATGAATATAAAATAAAATACTTGATACAGGTTACAACATAAATTTGCCGGAGACATGACTTAAAACACGAAATAGTGAAAGAATTAAAAATTTGAGTTAATCGAAGACATGCTCCAAGACTTTGAGATTTACCATTAGGATACATTATCGATAAATATCACTTAACAACTTAATGGGACGTACATCAATTTGCTCGACGGTAATAAATAACCCTACTTATGGTTGAACATGCATTTTTCTTCTAGGTCATTGTCATACATCACATCAATTGCATCATAAATGACATTTATTACCTAATCAACTATATTGATCATAAGTAAACACTAAACAAAATATTATGCTTCATTTGCTTGAGATCATGACAACAATCTAAGTTTATAACTTCAAACAAGTTAAAATAATTTACTAAAATCATTTATCCAAAACAGCCTCAGCTTCCCTTAAAAAAAAAATAGTCTCGGCTTGATCGACCAACCTTCGTTTTGGTCCCTTCTGACCTAAGGGTCGGTTGAACAATCGGTCGATCGATGTTTGCTATTGTGATCTTGTGAGTCGATCGACTGACCTCCTAGTTGTTTAATCGACCTTCGCAAAATAGAGAAAAATTAGAATTAACATCTAAGTTTTTCTCCTTATTTCTCATATACATTTTCTAATAGGTGAATCCAAATTTTCGTAGTATATCATTCTTAAGCAATTAGAATATGACATAGCATAACATCAATCATACAATATAGATAATAGATGGTTATACTGTAAGCGTAATCTAACATAAACCCTAACATGTAATCTTATTTCTTCTTTTCCCATTGACACTATGAATTCAATTATAGCCTAACATATGAATTCGGAAAAAAGATCCCCTTTGCATACCTTTCTTAGTTGCCCTAATATATTTTTCTCCTTTATTTTAAGTTGCTTGCTTCTCTCTTTCCCCAATTTTTAGTATAGCCCCTTACCAACCTTTCCTTTGCACTTGATGCTCTTCTTTCTCTCCTTCTTCTTCTATTGAAATTCCAAAATGGGAAGATGTGTATGTTGATTTCTTTGTCCTCTTGGTGGTATAAATAAGGGGATTGAGCGGAAATTTCTGATGTGAGAGAGAAAGTTCATGGGATTTTGAGTTAAACGATTTGAACACCTATTAATTCTAACAACATATATGGGAAGGTGATTGGGATATTTGGTCCAATCACAAGGTGCTTCAGTGTCCAAGTGGCAACCCAATATTTTAATGTATTACATTATAACCCTCTTAGAAATAAATTTGTTCTCGAATTTGCGAGTCATGGAGCTTACCAAACAGATATTGAAATTATTCTTGTGTATTCTTTTCGAATTCTTTTATTGCTTCTTCTCCTTGATGGTGTGTCCTTACGACTTCCACCATTGGCACAATCTTGTTGCATGAGAGACATTCACGATACTCTTTGTTGGATACTCTTCAATATTAAATTATCCTTGAGGTTCGTCTCTTCAATTCCCAATACATGTGACTCATTATAATAATACTTTCTGAGTATTGATATTGATGATAGAAAAAGGTATACCCAAAATGCTAGACTCAACCTCTTAAAAGCTTGCCTAGAACTCTATTTTTGTAAACCTTATCTGCTGATTTATATTCTTTTGCCATATTTTCAATATTCAACATCTTTATATTTGAATTCTATGATTCTGAACTAATTTGAGAGGGATTATAACTAACTTCTCTGATTTATGCAGTTTGAGCATTTGAAATTTAAATTCTTTCTTTTTTTGACACACCTAGGGACCAAGATAAACTGCCAGCCCAGATTTTGCGGAGCTTAACCCTCACCTGACGGGATTTGGCAGATTTTGCGGATTTCAAATTCCTTACATCTTTTAATTTTGGGGAATGAATGGTGGAGGCCAAAAGACAACACCGTGGAGGATATAAGGAAAAGGGGATGCACGAACGAAAGGGGAGGACGAACGCCGACAAAATTTAATTGCTTTTTGCACTTAGTTTTTATTCCGGCAAGAATTATGTTGGCTGAACTCCATTTTGATCTTGTATCTGTATAGCCCTAAAATGTCCGGCTAAACTCTTATCACCGAAATCTTGGGGAACCTCTGTTTCTTATCTAATCTGCTCTAATGTTTTAAATTTTCATTTCTATATCGCCTACTTGATCTCGTGCTATGAATGATGATTGATGGTTTGTGTTTTGTGTTTCTTGTTGTTTGCTTAATTCTTCCCAAGTATCATTGTCCGCAAGGGCCATATAGTGTTGTCAACTTTACACAGTGAGCCGAGAGGTTAGTGATGAAGTTTGGGAAAATTTTAGTCCAGGGTATACATTCTGAGATAGGGGTAAGGTGACTCAAGTTACCGAGCGACCCAAGCAACCATCTTGAATTGACTTATAGATTTGGATAGAGAGGGGAACCGAGTTATAACCTTGACCTCGAGAGAAGCTTGATAGGTAACTTGGGGAACTAATCTCTTAGTCAGCACGTGAGTATACTCCCTGAGAGTTGGGGCTTGCTGATTATGTGACCGCCGCGAGAGCGTGGTAATGCTCCAACCTGAGAGAGTACTCTAGCTGAACCCTTTAGGTCCCCCTTGAAAAAGAGGTCAGTGCACGCTGAGAGGCGGTACCCCTCTGGCACTTGGGTATCAAGATTTAATTCTTTTATCGATATTTAAGGTGATGCTCTTCCCTGAGAGAGAGTGTGACTAAGGTCAGATTACATCTGGTCAATCATTGAGCCTTCACCGCGAGAGCGCGAAGGTGAAGGGTAGCGGGAGTGGGGTTGCCTTGACCCGTGGTGTAAGGGTCTGGGCTACTTTTTAGATATTCAAGTCAAAGACCGGATGGGTGAGATTTAGAGGTAAACCCAAGGTTCTGGTGTCCTCTCATAATTAGAATTATTTTTCTTTTAATTTTTGTATTTTAAAAATCTAAAAATTTATTTTTATTTTCAATTGATTATCCCTCATCTATTCCGAGGTTGGGCTTGAACCTCTAGTGTCAACCCCCAACCTGAGCTTGCTTGTGGAAAAGTGGAAGCAGAGGCGTGAAAACAAAGTTTTCCATGTGGATCGATACCTGAATTTCTCGTCGATTGCCGTATACTTGCAGTGAGAGGAGTTTGCTATGTTTATAAATATTAAAATTTGAAGTGAAGATAATTTTTATAGAAGCTTGACCTTGCCTTTACACCCTAACCTGCGATCATTTTCTATCTTAACCCACACTTCGCATCAAGGTTTTGCCGCCGTTGCCAGGGACAACTTTTGATTTTTTGTGTCTTTAACCCTGCTACTATGATTTCAAGACCTGTTTATAATTTTATCCTTTTATTTTTCTTTTCTTTTCTTTGTTTCTTTTGTTTTATTTTTCACTTAACTCTTCCCTAATCTGTTGCCTAACCCTAACGTTAGCTTGAGAGGTCCATGCAGTTCCAACTCCAAAGAAGAAGAGAATATTTAGTTTGATCCTGAGATCGAAAGAAAACTTCAGGAGAAGAAGGCGAGAGTAGAGAATCTGTAGACTCCAAGCCCGAGCTTTGAAAAAAAACATTGAGATGGCCCAACCTAATCCAATTGGGGGCCAAGCCAATCAGGTTATACCACCTGTTGGGGTAAACCCTGATGCAGCTCGAGCGTTTGAAGAATTCTGTAAATCTACAACTGTAGGCCTGAACTCCGACATAACAACGCCTGAGGTGAACGCCAACAAGTTCCAGTTGAACCCAACTATATTGGGTTAGCTGGGTCAGAACCAGTTCAGCGGGCTTGCCCATGAAGATCCTAACCAACACTTAATCAACTTCATTTTGATCTACAACACCTTCAAATGCGATGGACTCATCGACAACGCGGTCAGACTTTGCCTGTTCCCATTTTCTCTTCGGGATAGAGTCAATGACTGACTGCGTTCTGTTGAATCTAAGATCCCGAGATTATTTTGATGATCACAAATTTGTAAGGGAACTTAGTCTAAACTAATGAACTTGTTGAGCTGATTTCTGAAACAGGATATTCAAGTTCAGAATATGAAAGGTCGACTAAAGCTAAAGGAATGGACGACCTATGCACACGAGATACATATTAGAGGAACTCTATGTGTGCAGTGGTCATCCTAAGAATACTAAGTGGTCGACCAATATTGGAGGAGATTGCATATGAAGAGGGATCAGAGTTTGAACGGTCGACCAAAGATATAGAGAGGATGACCGAAGCAAAGGTCTTAACAGGAGAGGTCGCCCGATGATGAGTAGTGGGCGACCGATGGTATCACCCTTATAAAAACCAGAGGATGGAGAACGGACGGTCCAAAGAGAAGTGGACGCCTAGTGAAGACTTAGTCGAAGAAGATGTAGGATCAGAATGACACCAAGAGGGTGGGGGTGAATTGGTGTATTAAAAACTTTTGCTACTTTAATACGTTGGATTAGTCTAAACACCGGAAGCACACAGATGTGAATATAAACACGTAGAGAGAGGAGTGAGAGAGAAAATCAAACAGGCACAAAATACAAGGTTTGTTGACGAGGTTTGACCGAACTCCTGGCCTACGTCCCCGCTCCGGTCTTCTCACACTCGAGATCTCCAGAGATCACTTAACTCCTTCTTCAACGGCGAAGGCACCCTTACAAACTTCTCCTTTCTTGCTCGAGGACAAGGAGACAACCTCTTAGAGTTCACTCAAGAACTCTCAATTCCTTCTATTCAGGATTCTTCACTCGAATCTCAGAAGGGTAACTAAGGCTTTCTATCACTCAATGCTCTTACAGAATATTTTGCCAAAGTTAACTCCCAAGACTCTTGGGATTACAATATATACTCTGCACTAACGACCTAATTCCCTCACTCAGAAAACTAGTCGTTAATGCAAGTACAATACCTTCACCTACTCCTCGGTCGTCCGCTGCTCCTGCTTCGGTCGACCACTGCTTTGGTGAAGTCTCCACTTGAACTGCAGCCTGGTGCTTCAGTCGTCCACCGCTCAACCCCGAGCATCTGCAGCTTCAAGTGTCGAAGCCTTTCTCCCTCAGTCAAGTTCCTTCGGACGTCCGCCACCACTTGTGGCCGCCCGATCTTGACGTGAGTACCTCTCTTCAACTGATCTCTGGTCGCCCGTTGATTCCACTTCAACATCCTGGACGCCACTCTCTAATTGAAGAGTGCGGTCAAGCTCCTTCGGTCGCCCGCGCTTCATCTTAGGTTGACCGATCTTGACCTCCTCCAGCTACCACT
>LTAE01001123.1:18129-48865 GCA_001647135.1 Pontederia paniculata | reverse complement strand
GGGCTATGGATTTTAGTACATGGAAAGATAAATGTTAAAAATAAACAAAGAGGCATTTAAGTCTTCTTCTGAGGCTCATTGACATATGGAGATACAACTCAGATTCTATGTAACTTTTATTTATTAATTATTAAAGCTTGGAAAACTTCAAATCTCGTGTGAAGTTAAGAGATGAGCAAAATTCTTTAAAAAATATAATCCTAATTATATAAGTTACCGAGGGGCATCCCCAAAGAATCCTACTCGGGTTCATTGGGAGCCCCCGCCTCCATCCTGGTTCAAACTGAACTCGGACGGGTCTTTCACTAGATCCGGAGAGATGGGGGGAGCAGGTTTTATATTAAGATCTGCTGATAAATCTTTTGTGTTTGCAGGCGCCCTAAATAGACATTTTCATTCGATATTCGAAGCGGAACTATGGGGATTCAGATGCGGCCTCCTTAGATGCCGGCAGAAGGACATTAAAAAGGTGTATGCGGAGTCCGATTCCATGACGGTGGTGAACTTGGTGAACAAGAGGTTGCAATGCCCTTGGAGAGTTAAAAGCATAGTGTGGGACATATGGAATCTCGTTCCTTTTTTGGAAGAGTTCGAATGTAAACATATTTTTCGGAAAGCCAATAGGGCTGCGGACTTTTTGGCATCCGAAGGGCTAGATGTTTTTTTGGGAGGAAGGTCCCCCTCCGAGCCTCCAAGGAATATTGTACTCAGACAATTTCAATTTACTTATTAATAGATAACTTTTACTTTTAAAAAAAAAACTATATAAGTTACAAACACTTCAAACATAAAAAAAATACAAAACTCCTTAAAATTGTTAGACAAACTCTACTACACTTCAATATTCCAACATAATATTATATATCTTCAATAATCCAACATAATATGATGTTCATTTTCACCATGTAGTAGGCCAATGAACACTGTCATGAACAGATAAGAAGAAGAAGAAGATTACCTGCTATGTATACATTCAAAGTAAATCCAACAAGTCTGAGCAGTAGTTAGATATGCCAAACATTTTGAGCCAATTTGTTCAGTTGTAGGCCTACCAGATGTAGATTATGTTGCCACAAAAATACATGCAACCTTTCCTCCCTGGGGCATGCCCTGCCCACTGAAGCAGCTGCACATCTTACTGTCAGCATTCATTCTCTAAGATGCATCCGGATTCTGATGGGAAATGCCATCTTTTCCCCCCACAGATTTTTCACTCCTCATGGTGGTGTTGGCCACAGTGATGGCAAACTTCTGATCCATTCATTAATTGGTTGCATCGAAGAAGATTAAGCAGCTGTTCTGTGATGACAGATTAACTTAATTTTCAGAAGATGGAAATGGTTACTGGCTGGTCAGTTTCAAATGTCATTTGTGTATTGCTGAACTTGTAGTAGTGATAGATCATCAGATGCCTTCTGAAATAACAAACATCACCAAAGTATATTAGCTTTATACAGAATTATTAACTTTTCATGCATTCATGTATAGCTGGGCAGGTGCATGAAGCTGACCATTGATGTTGTTGCAGATATAAAGCAAAAAAAATAAAAATCACACATATGAAATTTATAAGGTTCCATTTCAATTACTTTACCTTAATCTCAACTCCAAAGAAGTTTATATAATGAATGATAAAATTGTTTTCTCAAAAATAAGGCTCTTTAGTAGTCCTAAAAAATAAGGATTCTTATCATTAAACATGAACATATATCAAACTCCTAAAAATAGTTAAGATCCGAAAATTTCAGTTGGATTAGAATTTTAAGACATTATATGATTCTTGAATGTTCAATCTCAGAAGAGGACACTTTTAGTGTAGTACGTGTAGCGCATCAGAAAGTAACGTCTGTTCAAAAATATTTGATCACTGTTCACTTGTATGAAAAGTATCGTACAAGTACGCTACACATTCTTTTTTCCCTTCTCAGAATAGTTACAAAAACCAGTAAGAAGTTGCCTCCACATATAATATACACATAAATGCATCAGCCAAAAGAAAAATATCTGGCCCTTAGTTTATGGGCACAGCTATGAAGGGCCAGCCAGGGAAATTGCCTCGTTGCTCTGCCGTCCATTTTGAGCCACAAAAGCTTAGTTTCAGATGTGAGGGCTCTGCACTGCAACTATGTCAATGCCTTGTCGGGAGTAGGCCTTCTTCAGCTTCATGGAGTGTGGGATCATCTGTATATTATATTATATGAACATTTTGAGTTGGATGATTGTGGCAATTTGCATGCAGCAAACAATGATTAATGAGCTGATCAAATGATTTCAGAGGATTCAGACCCCACAGAGGCGCACAAGGGAAATTAAAGAAACCATTGGAGGCTCTGAGAACAGGGGGATGAATCTTAGTGGAGCCCCTGTGACAGCAATAATGGAATCCAACAGGTCTTGACATAATTTTGGAACGACCAGGGAAACCGTGGGCATGCAAAGCTGGTTATGGCCGGCCGTTGGAAACACCATGATTGATCATTCATGTGTCTGAATCTTCTTTCCTTTTTTTTCTGTGTTCTTTTTTTTTTCTGATATTAACAGGGAGCTCAAAGTGTAGTACATGACAGAACTGTCATATATATTTATGCAGAGGATATGACCTGTCAAATTTGTTTCAATTTAGTTTCATTCTCAATCAATGCTGATAGCTTCTCTGAAGTTCCATTACCTAATAGAGAAAAAAGAATATGAACCAAGATTGATTGATCGGTTAGCGGAACTGCATCATATGATCGATAAAAGTATGTAGTTCAGGATTCAATTCTTAAAGTCATTAATTTTATCAGAATTTATCATTCACGTCTAAATACTGAAGTAGTTAGGTGCTCGTAATCATACAAATGAATGCGGACCGAAGAAAGAGAACATAAAGTTAAACAGTGAAGAAGATCTCAATCAATGCTGAGTAACATGATAGCTTGGTTTTAACCTCAGTTAGCTAACTCATGCCATTTTCTATATATGGTGATGCTAATTTCATAATGTTGACAAGGGATCCATAAACATGTTGACATGGGCTTACAAATTATGATGAAATTGTAAGTTTGTGTTTCAAGGTTGATAATTAAATAATGGCAATCATACTTGTTCTTTTCCTCTAAGAGGAATCATCACATCATCATCCTACATAAAAGAGAAAAAAAAAAACAGGAAACATCCCACAGCCAACCACTCTGAGTCATAATAAATTCTCCACAAAAGATTAACAATTACACAAGTTGCAAAGGTGAGCTAACAAACTTGCAGATATTTCAATTTAAGAATATTATTTTTGTTGGAGTTATGTAAGCTTCTGCTTACAGTTCTTAGACTCCATTTTAGGCCTTAAAATAGTTGCCATGTTAGATGATCATCTATCTTGGTTCTACAGTTCATCATGGCAAGTTACACTATGAGATGAATGCTAACATTGATCATTGTGGCCTAATAAAAAGCATCCTTTAAAGGAACTAATGCAAGTATGGTGATGAGAAGAAGATGAAACTAAACAAAGATGGATGCTTGGATGAGGTGTGTTATGGTCAAACTATGAAGCCCAAATAAGGTGTACTTCAACAGCGAAAAATAAGAAAAAAATGTCAGGTTTTTGGAAAATAAATTATGTGAACTTTAAGTTATGAAATAATATGATGGATAAGATAAGGGTGTTTATTCTACTAAAATTGCTAATTTTCAAGGGTCATGAATTGTTTCTAGAAATACACTGCTCACGAGAATTATTTTTTTTAAAGGCAACTTTTATTTTGGATCGGATATTTAATGATAGTTTTACTCAAGAGGTAGATCGCTCTGTGTGATAAATTAAAAGGAAAATTAGATTCCATTATACACTTCTTTTTTCGGTCTAGACCCATCGGTGTCCAGGACTATTAGCACTCGATTAATCTGGTGTTCGGACAGGAGCGGCAGGATAAATCCTATTCAAATTGGCGACTCCGAGACTCGAACTCGGGGCTACATTTTGTTATGCATCCAAATAGGACTTAAGAGTGGACATATGAATCAACCATTGTTCAGAAAAAAAGATAACACTGAATTTTAATTCAAAGATTGACTATATTGATGGTGCCATTATAATATAGGCTCCATTTATTTTGATTAAAATTAACTCTTAAAGAAAATTATTTTCTTTAAGAAAATAATTTGTTTTCATATATTTGATGTACGACTCGAAAGTATGAAAAAAAATTGTTTTCCTTTGTGTGAGGAGAAATAAATTTTTATTTTTTTAAAATAATAACTTATTTTTTAAAATCTTACATGACTTTTCTGATTAACAAAATATAATTGATCAATCATTTTTTTAGTTAACCAAGCGCTAGAAAATGATGAAATCAATTTTCAAAAGGAATAGTTATAGTGTTAAAATAAATAACTAAGGAAGAAAATACAAAAAAATAGTACGATCCATTAACGAGCCCATCACACATACCTTCCAAGAGCCCATAGAGCCTATTGGGGGTTTTTTCCTCAAAAAATAAAAAATACATATTATCCAATATAAAAGAATTGTAGATATCAGTTTTTTAATATTAAATATTTGAATTTAATAAAGTGTAATCGTGTCGTGGTTAAAAGAATAATTAAAAAATGTAAATTTTCGATAAATTATTTATTTTGAATTACATATAAATCCAATGATTGATAAGATAGGAGATACAGTATAAATTATTTGAATAAGGGTATATGTTCAATAGTGTAAAATATATAAATGTTTAATAGTAGATTAAAATAAAAAAATAAATCATTTTTATTCAGAGGAAATATTTTTTCCTAAAGAAAGTTAAAGACATAAAAAGAGGCAAATATTCTTCAATTTTGGAGGGGTCGGTATTATAACACGTGCCATCGCCTGATCCAGATACGATAGCGGCCGGGAGGGATCGCCGGCGGCCGGGAACCGGCGGTTGCATCGCGAAGAAGACCGAAGGCAGTCGGAAGAGGTGGCATCGAGGAGTAGAGAGTAGTAGTAGAAGGAGAAGAATCGAAGATGTCGTCGTTGGGGACGTCGAAGGGGCTGCTGGAGATCGGCAAGTTCGCCGTCTATGTCGCCGTCCCGGTCGCGCTCACTTACGCCGTGGCCACCGACTCCAAGACCCTCCACAAGCTCATGGGATTTGTATGCGTCCCTGTATCTCTTTGACCTTCTCATTTACTTATTGTTGAGTCGGAAGTGCTAAAATAGCTCGATTTCATGTCATGCGAGACATATGTTTGCTTAATTGCCAAAACCAAGTTGTGAGGTAAAATTGTTGGGGTATTACCAGTAACTTTTTGGCTTTGTTAAGGAGCGCACAAGGATATAGTTTCCTCAGAATGAGTGGGGTGTTGTGGAAGGACTTGGCTCTGTGTAATTTGTCAAATTGAGCTACTGACCTGAAGGGGGCTGAACATAAGGACTACTAAGTTTATTCACTAGGAGACTGGATGAATGTGCCGTTACATAGATTCATGACCCAAGTTCGACAATGAAGGTGTTACTATACATAAAGACTGTAGATCTTTTTGTCTAAGTATTCAATTTTGTTTGTCCGGAAACAGTACAAATAAGAACTATTTGACATTTACACTATATATTGTGTGTCATGAAATTAAAAATATGTTAGTGATTAGATTGCCTCAGATTGGAGTTATTGGACATTGATTTGATGTCTCAAATGGACAATGTAAACAGTGCGAGTGAACCCTAAATTCTGAGCTAAGTAAGACTTAGGAAATCCATCTAGCGAAATGGGCCTAAGGAACAATCCAATTTTCCTTCAAAAATCAACAACAAGGATTGTAGAAGATACTGCCATGACTTCCTAACTATCTTTGCTGCTATTAATGTTTAGTAGCAATTAAAATTTTCTTTTGGTCCTTGTAGTCCTTGATGTTTAATCTGTTACAGTGTGAGCATTAGCTTGAGATACACCTCTTTTGGATCCGTAAAGGAAATTGTTGTAAAAGAAATTGGCTTTACAGTAGGCAATGCACTATTTTCATTTATCTTATGGTTAGGAATTCATATGCTGTATTGAGCTTTCTCAAACAAAAAGCTGTATTGGGGATTGGGATCTCCAGGAGATAACATTCGGCTTGCCGTCTAGTCTAGATTTAGACTTTGGTTTAGATAATTAAATAGAGATGCTCCATGAACAGTTTACTGAACTTGATATTTCAAGTTGGCCTGTTAAGACCTCTTTGAACCTTGTAGGTTTGTATTATTAACTGCTTGCTTATTGTGATGCTATTGTCTATGACTACCTTGTGCATATGTTATCAGTCAGTGCACCAAGAATACGAATCCAGTTTATGTCTCTGCATGTCTAATGAGTGCATTCAACTATCCAGCTAACCCAATCTTTTAAAGAGTAGTGAAATGCGAAGATTTTGAAGGACGAAAACTAAATGTATGAATAGACCCTATGAATGTTGAATTTGCCACTTGCATGAGTGTCCAAACTCACACAGCAAAGTATGGCATTTTGGCATCACTGGAAAATTGGTATACACGAGGTGGAGTTAAAGAAAAAAATGTCTAAGATGAAGATTAAAGTTACTATCGTAATTGAATATTCTGATAATCTTCTCCTTCTTGGATGCTCATCTGAAAACCCTCATGGATGTCCAATTGTTAGCTATTAACCTAAAAGGTTTTTCTTGGAAAGTGGGTGTGATATTATAAAAAAAATTGAAGTAAATGTAGGGAGGAGAAATGGCATGGTGAAAAGGCAGATTGGCATCAGGTAAAAGTTATAGCTATCAATAGATCAGATGGTTTGACTCTTGGGATGATTATATGCATTTCTTTTGTTTGTTTGATTTTGTCTGCACCTTTCAGGATCTTCAATCTTCCTAATGAACGTTTCTTGTTTTTCTGTTGCAGCGGTCTTATGTTGTATATCCTCCTGAAGGTCCTCTCCCACTGTCACCAGAGGAACTCAGGGAGATGGCTCGAGAAATTGCTCACAAGAATAATGGTCAATAAATAAACTATGGTACGAGATTTCTATCATAAATAAGCCATTGTGCTAACTGCGCCCTTGGGCATTATTTTGATTTATATCTACTTGTTTACATTGCTTTCGTTCTTGTGGCTTCTCATTTGTAATATTACATCATACGTATGTTGTAATGATAAACATAATAACAAGCACTGGTGAATGATGTTGATTCCTGGCAACTTGTAGCATTTAGCATGTGTTAAGTAGATTTTCCAATGTGTTTGAAGTTTGGAAGTTGGATGGTTAGTCAAATAGTAACTCGGTTAGCTGCCAAGACTTTAGAATAAGTAAAAGTACAACAACAACAACAACAACAACAACAACAAAGCCTCCCACTAGAATAAGCAAAAGTAATATAAGAAAAAAAAAAGATGGATATCACTTTGACATATAAGTTATAGAGTTGATGCATTACTTCATGTATATCATGGGCATATTATGATGTTGATTGACGCGATGCCTTAACATTATTCAAAGTCCTAAATGTATACAACCAGTTCTATTTAACTTGTGGATGCTTCATGTAAGAAAACTCATGCTTCACAAAGGGCACTTGCTCTCAGTTTCAGTAGAATAAATAGATTGGGCGATGCATTTTCGGTATAAGATTAAAGAATCTCGAGTTCAATTTTTATCTTAGGATTTTTTTATCCTTTTTTACTTTTAATCTACTATACTTTTATTTTAATTTGCCTTTTCAATGTATATGAACAGTCTGTTACAAGAAATCTAAGGATGAGATTATGTTATCCAAAATATGTCCAAACTTTGAATTAATGGTGATGATGATAGGGTAAGATTATTTGTTTACTTATGGTGTCATTCTGAAAAGAGAGAAATGAGTTTGGGTAAGCAGCAACAACTTTCTAGAGGTATCGAATTTGAATCATTCTGAATGTAAAATATTTTTGCTGAAAATTTGATTCGTCATAATTCAGTAATAGATTCGGAGTGATATATATTAGTCTATTTTTAAAAGTTTTAATTAAAAAATAATAATCAAGCCTTTCATGATTTTAAAATAATAATTAATAATCGTGAAGAGAAGGGTATAAAAAAACACGTGAAGACAAGAGTTTTTCGATTCGAAGAGGTGTTGGGTTCATATCGTATTGGGTTACTGCTAGTGCCGAATGACAATAGAATATGTATTAATCTAAACTATTTGTAATATATTTGTTGAATCTTAAACATGATTTTTTATCATAATAAAATCATAATATATTAATAATAATATGATTGTAAGTTCCAATCATAAGGCTAGTTTAAAACAAAATTATATAATAATAATATGATTAAGTTCTAATGACATAACATTAAGGCTGATTCAAATGACACAAACCATCGGAATGATAATAAAATAAGTAATCCTAATTATTTATAATATATTTATTGAATCAAACATGATTGCTTACAAGAAATAAAATAATAATATGGTAATAATAATACGGTCATAACTTCCAAGAACACAACATTAAGGCTAATTTAAAACTGAATCATAATTCATGAAATTGGTCAAAGGAGAAGTTAATTATAACAATCACACAAAGTCACAAAGTAATCATATAAAGAGAAAAGTTACTCAAAGCATTCATTATTATTTACAATTCGTGCATACATTATTAGTGCAACATGAAGTACATTATTTTTTTACAACTCATTCACGACTACATTCATGCGAATACAAATGGCCCAATGGTGTCTTTAGTCTTGCTTTCTTTCTTTTTTTTTTTTTTTGACTAATTTTATTTTCCTCAAAACAATCCAATTTGGACGGTTCAATCGATTTTTGACCAACTGAAATCGCTTCAAAGTGTCGAGCCGGATTCAGAGTTGGTCCACGATTAAATAGGTTGCACCGACTGGTCCAAATTTGACAACATTGGTCCATTTTTTTAACTTTTATTATGTAATGGATGATGTCACAAGCGTGAGTGGTTAAATTTTAACCTTATCACCATGCAAGTCCACTAAGAAAACCCATCACCATCGACAACAGCAGCATGTTCCTATAATAATTTATTATGTTTATTCCAATATCTTCAAATCAAAATTTTCAATGGATCATAATAATCATCATATGTCAGTAAGTTAAATTTGGAAGGAGAGAAAAATGGATGTGTTAACTCATCTTTAGTTTAAAATGATCAATGATTTTAGTTTTAAAACAAATAGAATTCACTATAATATTTCTAAAATTCACATTCATGAACAATAATTTATTTTAACTAAATTACTAATCATTTTAAATATTTACATGCATATACTTCATTTGCCTTATTTTAACCTTTTTTTCTTTGAGGTACTATCATTCCATCACGAGATTTCAGTTTACCCACTTGATCAGATGACTTATATCTTAGCATATGACTTCTCAACTAGATCTGTTAAAACTTAAAATTCTGAGTTCCAACTACAAAGAACTAAACATATCAATTAAACTTAGCTCAATTGTTCATAATAAGAGCATGTTAGAAGTCTTGAATTCAATTTATGTCAATAAGACTTATCATTTATTTCTAATTTTCTTTTCTTTCTTTTGTATAACCCCAAAAAATGATTGAGTTACAAGTTGAGACTATTATTTAACATCAAAATATTACTTTTTTTCTAACATTTATCGTCAAAAGAGCAAAAAAAAAAGAACTAAAGTTAGTTGTCACAATTGATTAACGATTTATGTATTGAGAGAATGAAAGTTATTAATCTCAAATTTGAATTTTAAATAAATCAATTTGATTAGAGTTTACTTTTGATGATTCGTCGGAACATCGAATTAATCAAAAATGAAAAAAAAACAAAGAAAAACAGCAACCAACTGAGTTGTAACTACAAAGTGGCACACACACATCTCTATAATTATATCCATACCATTACCAACTCTTGAACACAGTAAAAAAAAAGAGCAACCAAAGGCTCATCCTTTGGTTCACCATGGCATGCTTCTGTTCAAAGCTCCCATGCGTTCTACTCCTCCTGCAGTCCCTCCTCTCGGCAGCGTCGTCGCTCAAAGCTCCTGCAGCTTCCGGTGGTCTCTTCCGGGAGTACATCGGCGCCGAGTTCAAGAGCGTCCGGTTCTCCGACGTGCCCGTGAACGCCGGCGTCGACTTCCACTTCATCCTCTCCTTCGTCATCGACTACACCACCGCGAGCTCCGCCGCGCCCACCGACGGCCAGTTCAACGTCTTCTGGGACGCCGCCAACCTCGCCCCCTCCGACGTCCTCGCCGTCAAGCGCAGGCACGCCAACGCGAAGGTGGCGCTCAGCGTCGGCGGCGACAGCATCCACGGCGACTTCGCCTACTTCCAGCCATCCTCCGTCGACTCCTGGGTCTCCAACGCCGTCTCCTCCCTGACGAGCATCATCGAGCAGTACCATCTGGACGGCATCGACATCGACTACGAGCACTTCAAGTCCGATCCCGAGACCTTCGCCGAGTGCATCGGGCAGCTGCTGCTGAGGCTGAAGCGGAACGGCGTCGTCTCCTTCGCGTCCATAGCTCCCTACGCCAATGCCACGGTGCAGAGCCATTACATGGCCCTGTGGAGGAAGTACGGGCATGTGATCGACTACGTCAACTTCCAGTTCTACGCCTACGACAAGAGCACGACGGTGTCTCAGTTCCTGGGGTACTTCGAAGAACAGAGGTCCAACTAATACGGAGGGAGGGTGCTGGCGAGCTTCGCCACCGACGGCACCAGCGGAGGCCTGTCGCCGGCGAACGGGTTCTTCCGGGGATGCCGAATTCTCAAGGAGCAGGGGAAGCTGGGCGGCATCTTCGTCTGGTCTGCAGATGATTCGAAGAGCAATGGATTCCGGTATGAGAGGCAAGCACAGAACTTGCTGGCCGGCTCCGGTTGACAATCGACTCCGGTGAATGCAGCTTTGAGATCTTACAATAAGCTGACTCCTGTATTCTGAATTATGATCATGATTCTAAATAAGATGGCAAAAAAAATGTTCTTTTTCCTGTTTCACAGATTTCTTCTTTATGTCACAGTCTAGAAAACTATGCACAATCAGTATTATGTTCACAGTTGTAGTAAGCTGTCTTACAAGAATTTAAAACAAAATGTAAAGATGCATCCCAAACTTGTTAAGAGTTTGTGTTGCAGACCTGCAGTGAACAATTGTAAAGTAGCTGCTAAATCTATGAATCTTTACAGTTCAGAGAGAACAGTGGAAAGCATGCAATATATCATATTTGATCTTTCTGTCAAAACTCAACCTTGGGCCACATGGTAGTTCTTACAAGAATTAAAAATAAAATGTAAAAAATGCATCCCAAACTTGTTAAGAGTTTGTGTTGCAGACCTGCAGTGAACAATTGTAATGTAGTTGCTAAATCTATGAATCTTTACAGTTCAGAGATAACAGTGGAAAGCATGCTAATATATCAAATTTGATATTTCTGTCAAAACTCAACCTTGGGCCACATGGTAGTTTCTGTATATGCTGCAACTCTGATGAAGAAGAAAATAGTTATGGTATCAACTTTAACCAACCGACATGTACAGTGGAAGCAAACCCATATCGATCACTAGACTGACAATTCAGCATATGATAGAGGGCCAAAGTTTTGTTATGGAACACATCAAACTTTTACTTAAGAATGAGATGCTGACATATCAACTGAAAGTTCTGAACTGGGGCTCATCCAGGGAGTGTCAAGTCAACGGCTTAATGGAAGAAGATAAAGGCCAAGGATTCGGCTGCGATAACTCAATTTCTGAAGTTTACACTGTTTCTTCCACTGTAAACCTCTGGTGTAGAAAGAAAATTTGCTTGTTTATTTTTCCTGTATTGAATATCTGAAAGTTAAATCCTGAATCCGCAAGCTTTTACCTTTCTGTGATTGTAGCAATAGCCAAGTCAATCCCTCATTCCACATCTATTTGCAAAGTGTAAACAGCTTCCACCTCAGCTGAAAGAACTTTTGCACATTTAGGTGGTCATTTCTGTTTGTGCATGTTCCTGTGACCTTATTCTTATTATCTCTTTCTCATCATAAATACCTCCAAATCATGTTTCTGAAGGAAGCTTTCCTAAAATACTACACAATACCAAGGTGCTAAAGGAACATGTTACAGTTTACATAAATTTCCCTATTGTAACATAATCAGGAGCAGGATATAAATTATTCAATTGTTTAAACTCAAACAAAAATAAGGTATTAAAAATCCACAAGAAGCCATAAACAATGCAACTGTCAAGAACTAAACAATATGAAAAAGGAATCCTAATTCCTTGCATAACAGTTATTTTTCATCCTTCAATAAAAATGTTGCTACTGATTGGTAAGCTAGCAAGGGAGATGATAACCTAACTGAAAAACTTCAAACGATCATCCATCAAATGAGCATAACAGAACATTGCTGAAGATAAACACAGTGATTTGAACACTGATAAATCATTTCTAGCTCAGTGGAAGGTTTTTTTTTTCTTTATAGTTAAAATATATACAATAAAGGAGACCACATCTGAAGTGGCTTGCATGTAAATGAATGATTAGAATTACATATACCTGATGATTCAATTTTTTCCATCTCCACATATTTCCAAACTTTGAATGCCTAGAGAAACTTTGTGTGTTGATCAGGTACTACTAAATATGCCTGCCCATATTTGATGGATGATGAATGTACAAGCATATTACATGGGAGGAAAAGAAAAACAGAAGCAGACATCGTTTTAATGGATGTTTAATCAGATCTAGGACGACTTGAACCACTTTGTGGGGGGTTATTGTGTAGAGGCAACATGAAATGTGAACCATATTTCCTTCTACCAAAGTATCTCCAATATAACACCAGGACCATTAGCAATATGCCAATTGGGATTGCCCATCTGTTTTAATGATAAACATGAAAGGAGAAATGTCAATTTGCAAAAAGTAGCAGCTACTTCTGAAACTATAACTAGCACTTGTTTATCAATTAAAGAGAAATATAGGGCACAAAATCATACCTGTCCAAATCAAGAAAAGGGCTATAAACAATTGTCTCCCAAGTAGTTACAATCATGTGCCAAGCAGGGTTGTAATAAAGTGACTCAGACGACCAGAAAAATCTTGTATATGTCTCTAGAAAGATAAACATCACCCAAGCACCAATCTCTAGCAAAACAAACTTGATGATAAACCGGCCAACTACAACCATGATGAGCGAGAAAGTGACCAGCCAATTGAAAAGCCTTTGATTGTAATCCTTGATGAAAATAGAACGAGATTTGCCAAGCATCTGAAGGTATGCAAAGTTTGATCAGATTTGAATTGAGGTATTGGAAAAGGAGCAAATGCCCGCAATAGGCAACAGTGCACAATCATTTAAGTTATATATAAATATCCTTATCTTATAAAGAAATCACCCAAAAAAGAAAGTTCTTTGAAAAGATGTATGCAAAAAGAAATAACAATGATAGTTATAATCACATAAGTCCAGATAATCTCATCAGTGCGCCCCAAAGAGGCATACTGCTTTTATACATATAAAAGATATATTCTTCGTGGATAGAAACAAACGACGGAGTGCTATAACATAATCAAAATATGAAAACACCTTCAAAATTATGTCCAAGTTCCTAAAGTTAACAAATGAGCGAAATACTACTAGTTCAAAAATGACAAGCACAAACGTGACCTAACCTTTAGCATTCTTTGTTCAGAGCTCTTCTTTGCTGGTCCAATACACTCTTTTTCGAAACTTTGGTTGCATTGAAGAACACCAGCATTAAACTTTGCCATGGAAGGAAGTCTTAGAGCTTGAAGTTGGTCCATTTTGTCCTCACATGCAGTGTAGTGCATCTCACACGATTTTGAAGAATGATACTCGTTTGCCAGAAGAAAGTTTCTATAGAGCTGCCCAAAATACCTTATCATGACAAGCACAAGACAAAGAAAAAAGAAACAAAAGATGGGAAAAAAAAACTAGAAGAAAAAATAAGAGTAAGCTGGACATGATATTCGAGAATGTTTCAGGCTAGAAATAGTTAATAGTTTTGTGCAGTAGCAAGCACACATGCATAAGTTGTATTACTCGTGTAATATTTATATTATGACCTTTCAAACAAAGATATTTATATATTACGCCCAGAAGTTTTACACAATGGTTAGCATGAGTTTTTAATCTGGCTTTTATCAAATAACTGGTCCATTATTTTAAGTTCTAACTTCTACCCTTTCTTTGAATGTCAGAGAAAAACCACTTTTCTAAATCTGAGGGAATGTTTACAACGTAACATGCAAGTCTATCTTCAAATTTTCCAAGACATCAGGCATCTGTTCAGATGTACCTGTGACTATACAGTTTTTAACTTTGCTTTCAGACAACCAAGTGGATATGGATAATATAAAAGAACACATCAAACTGTTCCAGCCTTCCAGCTCACATATTCAGATAGTAACACTACCAGAAAGATGACACATAAGATAAATGATGCACTTGATGAATTTAGAAACTAAATGGATACTTGTTATTATTATCAGTAACAGTTTCGTTCGACTTCAATAATACACAATCATAACTGCAAAATATGATGCTTCATTGGCTAATTACTTCAACAAAAAGTCTCAATGTGAGAATTCCAATCAAAGGATCTTTTAAACATTATCATGTTTTAATATGAAAATACTCACCTTTTCTATTTCCTCGTGAAGCTTGAGGATAGATTGCTCAGCCTGATGCCGGCCAAAATGTTGTTTGTCAAATAACCTCCTTGCTTGACTACTTGATTCATCGTGAGCTTGCTGTAGTTTGTTTTCTGGTACTGGTAGATGCAAGCTGTCCATCCATTGGGCATAGATCTTCATGCAACGCTCAAGAATTGCCTTGTTGAAAACTTCAACAAGAGAACCAGTAGAAGGAATTTCTCCTTTATTCAAGGCTTCAATTATCTGGAAAGATGTAATATAAACAATAACTGGAGACATTTAGCTTGAGAACTAAGTCAAATGTATAAAGATAAAAATGAAAAAAAAAAATCTCTTAAAAAACAAAAGTACAAAATTTTTAGGGACAATATAACAGCACCTGATCCAGAAAAGAAACAAATTCCTCGCCATTCAAAGGTTTACCCTGCACAAGCTTTGGATATATGATGGATGCAAGTAGTTCTTTCAACTGCTCCCTCTTTTGCACATACAATTGATCAAGTTCA
The DNA here is from genome assembly GCA_001647135.1 of Pontederia paniculata. Lineage (NCBI taxonomy): Eukaryota > Viridiplantae > Streptophyta > Magnoliopsida > Commelinales > Pontederiaceae > Pontederia > Pontederia paniculata. The sequence continues at coordinate 33,725 of LTAE01001123.1, read as the reverse complement.
CTATCTTCCATGTCACAAAGTTTCGTCCTTTGGAGATGAGGCTGCAATAAAATTCATATCATGTTCATGAACATCTAAGGCCTAAAGACATGGGGTAAGAGCATTACTGCACTCATCAAATTTGAGTTGGTCTTTAAGTATTTAAAGAAGAGAATAAAACGAGTAAACCTAGCAATAATCATTTCTCAAGAACTAACCATTCATGATATCAAACTATATGACAACCCAAATCTGCAGAGCCCTTAATGACACTATAGATAAGAAAAGATTGTGCAAAATATCCCATCAGAACCACCATTAGTATAGGATTTTTTTCCCAATAATTTTAGCCTACAATTGGTAAACATGCAAAGCCCAACAGAATATATGAAACAGATCATGGAGTATATCATGGAAATTATTATCAGAACAAGCCCACAGGTTGTCTTTGGCCTCTTGAATCATCATAAACAGTCACTATTTGGAACCACCAATTGCTAGCCGTAAACAAGGTTAATTAACTTCAGACTTCCTTCAAGGTGTGACTCCATCAGAAAGAACGGTTAATGAATATAAAATGTAAAGCACATAATTACTTCACTAAAGATCAAATAAGAGCATGAACTACTCTGAAGTACCTGTGGCAAACTAAAGGCTGTATTATTGTGGCCCATAATTGCCAAGGATTCTCGTATTTGATTAACCTAATTCAACATAAAAAAAAGTGAGTTTACAGCATCACAAAGTTGTAAAACAAGAGATATGAATAGCATCATACCTGATCAATATTTTTGTCACCTGAAACCATAGAAAAGAAAAATGAAAAAAAATCAAATTTCCATAGAGCTCGCTTTATCGGACATGCATTGAAATAAAAACATGAGCCAACTGACCATGAATATTAGGCACCTGCTGGAGAGCTTCATTTACCATTTCTTGAACAGATTTCCCTTCTGTGTAATAAGTAGAAACTTCAAGACAACATAAAATATATAGTACAAGATACTCTATTTCATAGCAGCTCAAGGTTTAAGAATACTATAATAAGAATAATGGACACTTATTCCAAGTTCAAATCAAATAAATTGTCAATCCATATCCTTCAGCACAAGATGTGTGCTTAGAAAAAGAAAATGCCAATCATCACAATGGCTAGTATGATAAACATAAATCATATCAACCAAGAGATTCATTATAAACTAACATAACAAGATAGATATAAGTTTCCTCTTTGGAAAATGTGGCTTCCTTATAAATTTTCATTTGAGACCATATGGCTTCCTATATACTCAGATTCAAGAACCACCTTGTAAAATGATATAACTTAGCCAATAGCAGGAGTTATCTATTCAACCCTTAAGAATCATATCACTAAGTTGGGCAAGACAAATTCCTGTCAAGTACCCCTAAAAGAACCTGTGAAGAAGGAATTCATTGTATTCAATGTTTCTTTGTTAGATACTCCTGCATTAAGTTGGAGATCAATTCTGAAAAATAGGCAAATGGAATCTAAGCCGTGAATATACATAAATGTATCGAAGGGGCTCCTGTCTCCAATCCTCTGTGATGTAGAACAATTAGAGTTGTGGGTCTTTTGTCCTATATCAATTAGTCTTTAGATTTGGACCTATAGTATAACCCATTCGTTTAGTTCCTTTTAATTAGTTTTCCTTTTATTAGGTTTTCATATCATTATATGAAGCGATTGAAACTCTATATAAATCCCATAAGGTTGTATTAGAACTTATGCTTGGATGAATAAAAAATCTGATTTAGTTTATTTCTCTCTTAAGTGAATAATTTATTTTAGGTTTAAGTGGATAATTTATTTAGGGTTTAGGAATTGTTTTATCATAGTAGATCTCCATCACTCTGCACTCGGATAACTTCAGAGTGATATCTCTACACACTGGAAAACTGCCTGTTAAGTCATTAGAGCACTTATAAAACAAGGACGTATTGTCATGCCTCATCATGCCAACGGGAAATCCTTCAGGACCCCATAAGAATGGAAAGGAAGAAAATATCAAAGAAATAAATAAATGAATGTGATGCAGTAGAAAGGACCAAGGAGGTATCTTATGTTTGCGTCAACCCAATAATGGACATGAAAACAGTAAGTAGCAATCCTGTTGAAATTCTGTGAGAAAACAAGATTTCATCTTAACAACAAAAAAGAAGAAACAAATCCAATTAGATCAATTAATAAACAGGCATGAAAGACAAATGCAATAAACATCAAACATGTCAAAATTTCAATCATCCAATAGTGAGGTCATTGGAACTAAATCTGTTGGAAAGAAAGTTGCCAACTTACGCAGGAAATCTCGTTGGATAAGCCACAAGAGCTTAGCAGGCTCAAATGCAACGTCAACTCCCTGTTAAATGCTTTCAACTAAATGACCAAAATAATTCTTCTTTTGAAAGATATGACAGAATGAAACTAACTTCCTATATGGCTATGTAAAGAATTCGATGAATTACCTTAACTCTTTCCGTATGAAGTAATGTTGATGTATCATACAGCAAAACAAGAAAAATGTTACAATGAACTTTAAATAATAGCAGAAATCCTGATAATGAAATTCCTTCTGTTAGAATTACTGACCTTCCATAAAATTCTTCTGCAATCTCAACAGCAAATGATAGTCTAGATATGTCAGCCTCGCGTATCTTTGACAGGAAACACCGACAACAAATGATCGTCAAATGTATTCATTAGAAAATAGAAGTTAACATACAAATTCTGGGAAGTTACTTAGTGCCCACTATAGGCCAGGAAAGTGTCCGCCAGATAGAGAACAAACCGTCTCAGGAAGATTATAAATAAGCACAGAACTGATAACTGCTGCCACAGCGAAGATCCTACCAGAAACAAGGATAGAATTTCAAGTGCATAATATGCTCACAAAATTCAGTTTCCATTACTTTAAGACAATTAAAAAATGGTACCTATCATCATATACATTTGATTTTCCAACACTTTCAAATCCTTCAGTATCCAAGTAGAGCACAGAAACTTTTGAACCATTGACATCAAATTCCACAGGCGTGCCCCAAACCCATATCCCTGCATCAGAAGACTTTATTAAGATATATATTAAAGCTCCCCTTCAGGTAATCTAATGAATAAGAACAAGGATTCATATGCTGCATGTCGTTGTTGTGTCAACCAGTCACTAGAGTATAATATAGCCACATTCAATATAATGCTGCAGAAAAGTTACTCCTAGGACGGAGGGAGGCACAAGAACCTGGCAGGGTATACTACAATGGTGCATAATACCAACCAAAGGAAGCTTTAAGAGATAGGAAGGGACATGATAAAATGAATCTTGAATATACATAACCTTTTGTTTTAGTATCTCGCATATGTCCAACTCCAAAGCCTGCAAAACATGATGCATTTACAGGTAAACATGCATGTAAGCCAACAATATACGTAAGAGAAATAAGGGGACCGGAATAAGGTGAACCTTCATCACATGATAAGGAAAGAAGTTGGTTGAGAAGAAAAGATTTGCCGGAGCGATATGGGCCAATAACCTGATATTGAAACAGTTACAAATTATTTATTTGTTTATTTTGTAGAAATATTGAAACATCTATTGAGAGAATCAAGAAGAAACAAGGGACACAGGGATAAGTACTACAAAAGTTGAACAAAAGAATGACAGAAATTTAGTAGTAGATGTTGGTTGTTCTATCAGAGTGGCATAAGCAAAAATGTATATGAAGAAAGTGAGGGATAAATGGTTAAGATTAAAATCTTTCAATTGCACTATCCTAATACCATTGGAAATTAAGGAATAACAAAACATACAAACTTCAGTTCAAGAAAATGATCAGTATTATATAATTACAAATCACAGTGTGTCATGGGAAGAGGATAAATCATCTGACAGACTCAAGTTTAAAAGATACGTTGCCAAAACAAGAGTTTTTGAATCATCTGATAATTCAATAAATTTTAAGTCATATGGACTCAGATTTTTGCATATGAGGAATTGAACTGTAATACATAAAGGAACAAGTTAAGGACGTTTAAAATTCATGTAATAACAGGTATCTGGATTATTAAACTGAATTATTCAAGTCATGCACTGCTTGCGCAACTCAGTTCTCTCAATACTTCATGTATGAGTCCGCATGGTCCAGAATGCATCAGAAAAAAAATTAGATAAAAATCAAGTCATAACTATTGATCCACAATTTTTGGACCTCTATATATGCCATAGAACACACTACCTAGAAAAATTAACTCAATACTTAATAATCCATCAAGTACTTCAAAATAAATACTGTTAAGTAGTGCTCTAAAAGAAGTATCAAGAACACCATTTGCGATCTATTTGAAATGGTCTATTGCATAATTGTTTTTCAAAGTATAATTTGTTGCATAATTGAAATGTTAGGATCATGGAGACAACCTTACTAGCTTTTACAAATATAGAAAGGGAACCCTGAGTACACACGTCTACACTGGGGTACCCACCAGCTACAGTATAATTGAACTCATTCGATAACATTTGATGTGGAATGATGATTACCAGTAAAACAATGTTTTACTGTTTGTAGGCATTAAGATTATTGTCAACAACTTCCACACTAATTATCCTAGAATGTCATGATACTTAATGTACTGAAAAACAGATTTTGCATAATTGAGAAAAAGAACAGGACGCATAGAGAAACAATCTTGAAGACCTCTTCTAAAAAAACAATCTTGAAGACCTGGGGTCTTGTTAATAGTATCTGTTGCTCCTGGTGTCATTTGATAACTAAGTAAACACCATTGCTAAGAATTAAGTATTCAACTTTTCTTTCTTGTTGGCGAGAATATGATTGCGGTCAAAAGCTTCTGTGACATCCATGTTTGTTGCTTATATGTTGAACATAATCAATTTCAAAGGTTTCAAGATTTGTTGGTCATAATTCATTTAATTCGTTCATAATTATTAAATTGAAACAATAAAATGATGTAGGAACATGAGCTCTGTAGAGGAACAAGGGATGCTGCATATGCTCAAATATAATGTATGATCTGAAATAAATGATTCATAGAAGGGTTGAAAGGTAAGATGCAACTCACAGCAACAGCAGCGATAGGAGTCTTAATTCGTTTAATTGCTTCCAGACCCTCACTTGCAAGTCGGAGTTTAGTATGATCAGAATCTGGCTCCACAATAGGAAATCTGCAAATATATGGATTACAAGATCCAACTTTAATGAACTAAAACAAATCATAATTGTTTTCGAACATCTACTATAATGTAGCTCAAGGTGCATATATATGATATTAACAGGACAACTGATTTGCATTTTAACTAGTATTATGGTATAAAATTTTGCATTTGCAAGCAGCATTTATATGAAGGATTTATCTCCATGCGATTTCTCCCAAAAAAGAAGGGTTGGTGAAAATAACCATTTCATTCTAGTCCAGATGACTAGGGAACCTATACAAGAATCTGAGGCTTGAAGAATAATGCTCATTACGAGTAAACAGTAAAGTGTAATTTACACCGTCAAGCTATGCAATTTATTCATATATGCACCCATTTGTTTGATCTCAAGAGTCCGGCATTATACTGGAACGACTTGACGGTTGTTTTAACGTAGCATGTCATGACAGGCACAAAGATGTCAATTCCTCACTTAAACAACTCCAAAATAAAACAAAATCCAATCTTTAGCACAAATTTTGCATCAAAACTCCACCTTTCGAACAAATGCAAGTAAACCAAGTCACCTTGCAGCAACCCAAAACCAAAAAAACAAAAATGCGAGTAAACAAGCAATTCCAACTTACGCCCGCCGGAAATCCTCAGAATCGGAGGAGCAGGCGCCAGAAACCAATAGCCAACAAAAGATCACTGCCCAAACCGCGAGAAAGCTCCCACGAAATCCCATGTTTCCGCAGAGCCTTGGGATGTCAGAGCCGGTCGAAGAAATCCCACCAGCTCGCAAGATAAGAAGAGGCAATCAATCCCTCGAAGCGGCATAGATAGTAGAAGGGATCTCCAGCGGGGAGGGATGGAGGGTGGGCAAGGTAGGGATCGCCGAGGTGGAGAGGAAATGGAGAAGAGAAGGGATCAGCTTCGGGGCTTTCTTCCAAAGGGAGGAGAAGACGAGCGAGGAAGACTTCCTCCTCCGCGAGCGCCTGCAAAGAGAGCGATTTAAATGGCGCTCCTTTTTATTAGCATATATTATTATTGTCTTGTCGCCACTAAAATCACAACCCTATAACGTTTTTTTATGTTACTATTTTTTTTAAATAACTATTTGTAATGGAAACATAAAATATGAAAAATCTGAAGTTAATTATTTTTATAAGGGGTGCATAGCAATTTGCTATGCACCTGACGCGATGCATGATTTGAGTCATTGATTTAGAAATCAATGACTCAGATCTTGTCCATTTAAAAATTTTGGTCATAAATTAAATATGATCTGGGCCACTTATTTTTAAACCAATGGTCCAAATCATGCACCACACCGGGTGCATAGCAAATTGCTATGCACTCCCATTTTTCTCTTTTTATAATACAATATGTATTTAAATTATCTATTCTGTTTTTATTACTTCAAATCAAAGTAATTGTGCTATCATCAATTTTGTAATATAGCATATGTATACATAATAAATATAGATGACATGTTTATGCTTTAATAAATATCTACCAATAAAACCGTATGATGAAAGTACGAATATTGTATTCAAATCATCAAACAAATTATATATGTCCTTTCACAAAATGATAAAAAAAAACTGGATCTATGTTTTTTAAAGTAAAATAATAATATTAAATAAAATAGGAAAAAATAGGGGTGCATAGCACTTTGATATGCACCCTATGCAGTGCATCATTTTGACTTATTAATTTTTAAACCAATGATAAAATGTAATTGCTCCCATATTTTAGTTGAATCAAATTTGATCATGATCAAAATGATGCACCGCATGGGATGCATAGCAAAGTGTTATGCACCTTCATTAACCTCTATTAAATATAAATGGAGTGATATTAATAATTTTAGGAATGACAATATGGTTCAAAAATTTTAGTAAGCGTTTAATGCATTATCTTTTAATATTACTTAAAAGTTTATATTGTCTAATCGAAATAATGATATTTATTAAATTACCAATAATATAGTCTTATTTATTATACCTAGGTAATTCAACTTATAATTTGGATTATCATATTTACTTTAAAAAATATTATTCTGTAATTTATATTAATTTATCAAAGTATCCTTTATAAATATTATTAAGTTAAAAAACTATATTACTCAATTAGAACTTATAAACTCAAATCATGACTTCAAAAATTAAATTAGTGATATATTAATATTCATAATAAAATAATAGTAATATAATGTAATACCATATATAAATAGTATTTAGATAATATTTACTATTAATATTAATTTATTATTTGTACTATTATTTTGTTGTTGTTATTATTATTATATGATGTATTTTATAAACATTTAGAAGAGGGAATATTTAAAACAAATATAAACAAAATTGTCACTTGATGAAAGACAATTCATCTTAGACAATCTACATGTTAAAATAAGTAAATAAAATAATTTAGTTGACCCAAATAATTTTAAATTTAGATTATTTATAATTTAGAAAGATTACTCATAGAAAATACACTCTTAATGTTATACTTGTTTTGAAAAATGTTAAGAGTAAAGTAATAACTTTAAATATTTTTTTTATATTACCAATGGGGTGGGGATGGAGGTGAAGTGGAAAGTAACTTATCACCGTTTAAGTAAGTTTCGAATTTAATTTTTATGCATGTCAGTAATTTTTGTTGGGAGTCTCGTCTTGTGGCAATCGAAAAAAAATGAAAATTTCTGTATTAGGTACTTACTTTATAGGTACACAATTGAATATAAAATAAACAAATTATTTGTGTTAGGCAAAAAGTAAAACAAATTTTCTTTTTTTTACCTAATTATCCATTAGGCAATTCTTTGTATTATGTAAACAGTTATTTAAAAATTTTGAAAAAAATACTGTTTCCTTTAGACTCTCTCCAGAATTTTATATTAAAGAATAATTGATTTATTTTGTTTACTTGTTTTTTGCTACACAATTGAATGTACGAATAAAGAAATTAGTTGGGAAGTTGTGATTTAATGACTTGTAATGAAGGGCTTTATTACTTCCTTAATATGGGAAAAATGAAGTTTTACCTCTTCATTTATCAAGGTACCAAAAGTGAGTCAAATTATATATACATATTTTTTTATGGCTGATTATACTAATTTGGCAGCCAGGCAAAAGAAATAGTTGCAACTGAAGACCAACATATGTTAATGGAGAAAGGAAGTCTACTTAGCATTTTTGCTAAGTAGGCTACTTAGCGGTGATCTAATCCGTCAGATTTGATTCTGACGGTTACAGATCAAATTTTTAACATACATTTTAAACTTTTAAATTTGATCTGTAATCATCAGAATCAAATCTGACGGATTAGATTACGCTAAGTAGTCTACTTAACAAAAGTGCTAAGTAGGCTCTCAACCTCTATGTTAATAATGACATGACCAAAATTGCCCAATCTTAGTGGGATGCTTGGGCTCAATAGAGATCTAAACTATTGGCCCACTCGGTCCAGTTATTTGTATATGTCTATCTTTTGATATCTAAATAAAAGAAATTGAAAAATGCATTGAAAAAGCTGGTTGAAGGTTTTCCTTAAAATGTTTATTTTATGCTGAACTCATTTCTTTAGGGTAAATAAACATATTAACACCGAGACCCATATGAAAATTTAGGATATGCATTATATTTTGGAGTCGAAGGAAAAATAGATAAATAGAAGGAAATAAAAATAATTAAATAAAATATTATTTTTTATTTTTTTCGTTAAAATATAATTAAATAAAATTAATTACTAATCTTCTTTCTCTTCTTCTTATTTATCATTTTTTTCAATACGCATCGGTCATTTTTTATTCGAATTACTAGATTAAAATATGTATTACAGTCACATAGTTACAAATTGCATTCTCGAACGATTTTATTTTATTTGTCTCTGTTACAACTTTATAATGTAGATTTACATGTAGAACTAAAAGAATTCTTCCCTATTTTTCTGTTACATAGAGACTCATAAGAGAAAAAAAAATAAATTTGAAATATCTTGATCTACGAGATAAAATGGGCGTTGCCATGAAACTAAAGTAAATTGAACTCAACTCACACTATTCACATTCCTAATGAATTGGAGATTCATAATTTTTCATAAGTAATTATATGTATAGCCAAGATATATTTCCTTAAATCTTAGTTAGCAATTGGAAAATATCTAAGAAAGTAAGAGGGGACAACCATATTTAGGCAGAGATCAAAGGAACACAAGATCTTAATAAAAAAAAAGATGCTCTATATTTATCATCTCATTATGATTATGTGTTATGTGAATAAAAAAACTATCACTAGCTTCAAAAGACATCAAAGTTTTTTGTTGTCTTTCATTTTTCATATTGTGATTTATATAAAGATGCACAAAATTAAAAAAAAAATAAAATCTCATAACTAAATTAAATATATACAATATCAAACAAATTTTGATGTTCAAATCTTGATCTTTTTATTATATCCTGATATTAAAATATTAACTAAATAGATTATGAAATCTAATAATTTTTGTTTCTCTTTCTGTTCTTTCTACTCTACATTTCATTTTTTTTAAACCACTGATTACATAGTTCTCCAATGCATTCAAGATGACTTTTTGAGGCCAACCATTAACTCCACTCTTGGCATTATTTTTCCTCTAAGCATGGAATGTATAAAACATCTGAAAAACCTTCATAACTTCACATTGTCCACCACAAAATTTGGTAGTTCAACAAGATGATAAAGAGACCGTTCACCTCTCTGAACATATGCTTGAGTTTATCCCTGCTTCCACCAAGGAAGCAAATATGTCTTCCCAGCAGCTTCTGACCACACAAAAAGGAGATGATTTCCTCACAGAAGAATCAAAAGTAATATGAGATGTTAACTTAGAAGATGAAAATGGATCACACATTATCACAAGTGTGTTTTTTTTGGGTACCCGCTCGGAATGATGTACAGTATAATTAGACCAATCCGAAATCGAGGTAAAGAGCAGAAACGATATTTTTCTGATTAAATTGACGATTCTGAAGTTCGAATTCGAGGCTATTAAACTTCGATCTTAATATGAGACACTCCTGCTTTGATCAGATAGTTATAATCAGACCAGCATTCTGAATGATTCCAACTAACTAAAGTGCAAGCAGCAAGTCTTGTTGCCCACCACACCTTGTCTTTTCCAATTTCAATTTTTGCAGCCTGCAGCTGCAAGCAAATCAAAAAAATTGGGCTCACCAAAAGAGCAAGTTTTGAAGCTTTAAACCACACCAATTTCTGCATGCACTGCCTTAATTTTACTTCCCCCAGACAACTGCTCCTACTAGGTGGAGTGCTCTGTTTGGCTCTTCAGCTTTAAAATCTACTAGTGCGCTGCACTGCACTGCAGACCGTCCAGAAAATTTTACAGATATCAGTGAAACCAGCAAAAGATATCCAAGCTCCTTTTTATATTTGCCACTGTGAAAGGGACCAGAGTTAGGCCATTCTCCAAGGACTTGGAATTTTTAAATTCAGGAAACCAGTGCATGCCTTTCTCCCTCTCCCTCTCCCTCTCTCTCTCTCCTCCTTTTATCTTCTTTAACATCAAATGCACCAGATGACAAATCACAGGAAGACAAGTTCTAGAAAAGAACAAGCTGATGGACACTTGGCCCTCATCCATGAGTAATGCTTCACCTTTGCCTTTCTTTTCTTCCCTCTTTTCCTGAGCTTTCATGAGATTTGTACCACTACCTCCCCCTCTGCCTTCGAGTTGGAGAATTCAGGTGTGTGTGTGTGTGAGAGAGAGGGTGGTCCTTGCAGGAAGTTATAATGACTGCAACAGTGGTGAGCAAGGCAAGGATAAAGAAGGGTTGGTAGGGAGTTGCTTTCCTGAAAGCAAAGCATAACTATTAGTGTTCATCACTTATTATTAAAAAATAAAAGGCTGAAACCCAAAGCCAAATCATGACCTTCCTCCTTATGGCAGCTCTTGATGCCTTCCTCCCTCAGTGCACTTGGCCAGGAATCCTGACAGGTCAAAATATGTATCGACCAGTAGATGTGGAGAGAATGCATGCAGCAAAGTGGGATATCTCATGATGCAATTTAGCAAAACAGCAAATTGTTCATGGCCACAAGGTTTGCTGCTAAGTTGAGCTGGTGGCCATGCCACACTCACTACTGCTACTGTTGGCAACACATCATATCAGGCAACAGAATGGCAAATGCAGCTTGCAGCTGCTGCAGCAGCACAGAGAGAGAGAGAGAGAGAGAGACAGGCCTCACAAGGAAGTCATCATTCACTCTCCCTCCTCTTCAAACAAAGCTTTTGCCTTTGAGCTCTTCAAGCAAAGTAAAAGCAAAAGGAAAGAGTGAGGTTTCTCTTTTCTCTCTCTCTCTCTCCCTCTCTCTCTCACAACAAACTCATGAGCCAAACAATGGAATCTGGAAAAGCTCTCCCCCACCAAAACAAAAGAGAAAAATAAGAAATAATTTATTGCTGGAGTCATTATTATAAGGAAGGAATCATGTAGTTCTCATGGTGGTTTTGCTTCCTCTGCCACCGCCCACGCGCCAATCGAGACGGCACGAGGCTTCCGTTCGCCACATTTTGTGTGTACTCTGAAATATTCCCCTGCTTTGGAGTTGAAGGAAACACTAAAAAAAACACACAGACTTGTGACAGGAAACAGAGCATAAAAGAGTAGATTTTGGTGCCCTTTTTTAATCCGTTCTGTGCATTTTTCCCCTTGCCGAGTGTGTTCTTGGTTTCCCCCTGAGAGGCCACAGCTGCCGAAGCTTTTGCAGCCCCAAGGAGGAAGCCATCACCAGGAACACCCACTTCAATGCTTGATGCATGCACACAAGAGCATTGCCAATGTACACAAATTATTTGATGTGAGAGCCAAAGTACTACTAAACATGTATGTACATGAGAACAAATAACAATCATGTACAAAATTATTGTTTTCCCCCAAAACCCTGTCCAAGGCACACAACAAAACACACCGCCTAATCAAAGATTTATTTCCTTTTTTTCTTTCCGTTCTCTTCTGCTTGACTGAATGTAATCAACAAGAACAGATCCATCAAATTAAGGATAAAGTTAGCATTTTTAATTCTATTGGAATATTATATATGATATTGATTACTGTTAGAAGCCCAAGGTGCTTCTTTAATTCATAAAAAAACCTTTATAGAGGGAGCCAAAAGGGTGCCAAAAACAGAGGACATAGCCTTAGAAAAGAAACATAATTGTGACTTTAGACCTTAAAGACGTCATATAAGTCACTTTGCCAAAAGAAGTGGCAGTTAAAAAAAGTTGGAAAAAAAAATTCCGGGGACGTAAAGATAATTTTGTCCCAAGTAGAGGACCTAAAAGATCATTTCTTGCCGACTAGAGGACTGCGGCGAGACCGGTGACGACCTTCTCGCCGGCCTTGGGCCTCGCCGGCAGCGACCTCCACGGCGACACCGACACCAAAATCTTCTCCTGCGTTGATCCCCTCTCCGTTGCATCGCCGGCGATGGCTCCAATGTCCTCCTTTGGTCCATCGTCGGAGACGTCCTCGAAGCTGATATTGAAATCGAAGGGGACAGCAGATGACACGAGGGAACCGCTCACACCGACGGACAAGGCGGCGACGACGCCGCTGCTCTCCTGCCCACCGCTCACCGACTCTTCCTTGGCTTCTGCCATGGCGGTCGCACGCTGGTAGGGGGAGAACCACTTGGCACGAATGTACTCGGGCTTCCGCCACGGCGGGATGTGGAGGCCCTTCTTCTTGAGGCTCTGCCTCGCGGCATCGGCGACGACGGAGACGATCTGCTGAAGACGCTCCGGCTTTCCGACGAACACCGCCGGTAGGTGCTGCAGGACCGCCCTGTACGTTTTGGTGGACCGCGCGACCTCGAACTCTGACCTGAAGTCCACGTCTATGATCAGGCGATCGCCCTCGGCTATGATCACGTCGATGTACTCGTACTCTCCTGTTGAGTAAACGTCAATGACGCTGTCGACCAATCGACCAAGGAAGAGAAGCATAAGAATGGAGAGGAAAGAAGTGTACCAGCAGAAAAGGAAGGATTGTTATCCCAGCGAGACTTGCAAACTGAAGCATCGTAGCCAAGGAAGAGGAGACCGTCGACGACGAACTTGCGGCAATCTTCCTTGCCCTTCGAGTTCTTGGTCTTCTCCGCGACGAGCTTTGATGCGTCTGCAAGAAGGTTCCTCTCAGCGACTGTAGCGCACAGTACCAATCCCTGCTCGAATCGCCCAATGGGGACGTTTAAATCAGACACCAGGACTCCGGAGGGCTTTAATAAAAATGCAATCTTTAGGAACCGAAATGGGAAAAAGTTATCACCTTGATGACGTCGGAAGCGTCGGCGGTCACGGCGGGGCCGTCGCCGGCAGCGCGGATGTCAAACTCGTCGTCAGAGCTGTCTTCGTAGTTGCCGTTTCATCGCTCCGGCCCTCCTCACCACCGCCGCCACTTCCTCCTCCCTCTCTATCTCTCCCCGCCAGTTACCGATCGCTACAAGTCCATCTCCAAGTACAGTACAACAAAAGAAACCCTATCAAAATACTAGAACCCCCCAAATCAACAAAAAGAAACACTAAAACCCCCAAATGACCCGAAATGGAAGAAAGAAAAATAGAAACTTCCAATTCCTCGCAACAAATCGAAGAACTAAAATTCCTCCCAAAAGAAGAATGCTGGGAAGATTTCCATCGCAGATCTCGTCCCCCAACACCGACCCCTCTGCGAAATCCCAGCTCCGAAACGACACAAAAATGCCACCTTTACCCCTCTAACCGCACGCCGATCAACCGAAACTCCCGACAAAGGCGGGATTTTGAGATCTCCGGAGAACGGATAAGGTTATCTACGAGGGGATTCCGGCAGCAATTCCCGCCGGAGCTACGAAAGCCTCCATGGGTTCCGATCGAAGCCAAATTTTGTTCGTGAAGTTTCTGGGAGAAGCGACGAGAAGAAAGATGAAGAAAGAGCAGCTGCGGCTTTTATAGTGACGCGCAGAAGCTCTCAACGGTTCAAATTGCTTCCCTCGAGCGGGTCCCGCAAATTCCAGAGATCGAGACCGTCGAACTCGAACCGAGAACAAAAAAGTCCCCATCGGCTCGGTCCGTTACGTGGCGCGCTCCACGGAGCGGCTCGAATCGTGGCTCCACGACCCGCCACGTGTCCCCCAAGCCGCGCGAGAGCTCGACGCGCGATCAACCCACGTTATGTCGATAATACCCTTATCTTTTGCCCTAATACCCCTCCGCGGCCCGTGGTTTTTTCCGGCAGGTTTCGTAACCGATAGAAGGGTACATCCGTAACATCGTTACCGAGGCCCTGCCATAACTCTCTAATGCCCAAATTGCCCACGCTCGTCGCTCTAAATTACGGCTCCCGCGAACGGGCGGATCTGGACGAAAGAGAGCGGCACGATGCGACTGGTGGCAAATGCGTGAATAGTTCGGAAACGCGGTGGTTCTCTCGTAGGGGAATGTGGCGGTTTTGGGAATCCCACGGTTCATTGACACGAGCGTGCGACACGACGGACAGATGTCGGTCGTGGAAATCGTAACCGATACAAACGTCCATTTCCTTTTTATCCGGGCGTCTCGTGATTCGTGCGATCGTGGTCGTATCTGGACCGTTCGATGTGGATATTGATGCCCGTGGAATACGATAAGGGAGAAAGGGAGCGAATTGTTCGTTGCGTCTGCCGTACGGTAATAATAATAATAATAATAACAATAATAAAAGGATGGTAGGAAAGAGGATAAAGGTAAAAAAAAGGAGATAAATTAATATTTATTTTATTTTACACTTGTCTAAAAAAAAATGGTGATTTGTAATTTTTTTAATATATTGAAATGACAATAATGACATCCTTTTTAAAAAAATGAGAGTTGGTAATTTCGATTTTCGAGTTTAAAAATATTAATATTTAAGTAAATATTATTATGAATAATAAATATTTATTGTAAAATATTTTTAAAAAAGTGATATTTATTTGGTTTAATATTAATAATGGCGATAGATTCTGATTAATATCAAAAGATCGGACTAAGTAAAAAAATTGATCGCGTGGGGCGAGTTAATACAAATACTAAAAAAATGGTTAAAAATTATAAAATTATTTTGAGATTTTTTTAAGGAAAAGAGAAATAAAATTGATAGGATGGTGAATGATTCATGTGAAGTTGGACAGGAATGAACGTGAGGAAGAAGACTCTGATTTGATTGCTTGTCGTTACAGTTTCAAAGTTTCAAATAGTCACGTACAAGTGTTAATAAAATAAATTATATCATTTATACAATATTAAGTTTCTATATTTTACTCTTATTATTAGATAAATTCTGGGACTAAGATAAATACATGGCGTCTTTAAAAATAAAAAAAATAAAGTTAAATTTGTATAACTATAAGCAAGTTTATATATATGTACATGAGAACAAATAACAAT